>JANQBM010000006.1:29993638-30005457 GCA_025594535.1 Erythroxylum domingense
AAGCCATAATTCATATTCTTCCATAATGTAGACTAGCAATCTTATTAGTCACTTAATAAATCAATAAGCTTATAATGAACAAGCCACTTACACTGCAAGTAATGAGTTTAAACTTGCTAAGAAGAAATTCTATAGGAAACTCAGGGGAAACCATTCTAGAACTTCTCGCTCCTAATGTATATAAGATCCTGATTTGTTAGAGGAATTAATAACTAAAATAAAAAATAAGACATTGTATAACTATTTGCAAGATACCAAATCATATTTAATTGTATTTTATAAACTAAACTTATTGAGGACAAATGCAGGAATCTAAACTTATTGATGAGGAATTGGCCTATTATCTCTAACCACCAATCTCATTGTAATGACATATTAGTGATTGATTTTGACCTTGACATGATTAAAATTATTCATTCTATAATTACTGATCAATGTATTCACCTTTCAAAAAATTATCTTGAAGGAAACGCTTGTCCGGCTAAAGGAAATGCTTGTCTAAGAAACCTTTATGAAGATCTCAGCAACTATATAAGCCATGTGAAGGTAATTAATCAATATATAAATGTTCACTTCCATACTTAGAATAATAAGTAACATCAAAGATGGTTTCTAAGGAAGAACATTCATAAATTTCTTATCAATGTCTAATGGTTAACAATATTCTCAGAGAGTAAACCCTTATTCAATAGCCCTTTTTTCTCAGGCCATGCACTCATTGAAGTTTACAGTCTTACCAAAATTCTTTAGAGGAAGACCCCTTTTAGACTTAATAGTTTAGTTAAAGCTAAGGGGTTTAAACAAGTTATTTTAAAAAGGTTAAGTTATGATTTCCATATATACAAATCCTTCATCTATAATAGGAAACTATAAAAATTCAAGGAGGAGTTACAAGCAAATCAATCTCAAGAATTATAGAAACACTTACTGGGTAGTACTTAAAGATAAGGATAAGCTAATCAAGGCTCAAGATAATCTATACTTAAGTAGATGTAACTAAACAAAAGAAAGAGAAAATATCCTTATTCAACTATATCAAGGGAGTTGAGATGAATATTTCCACTTTAAAGTAGATACCAATATAACAACTCAAAGATGGGGAAAAAATATTAGTTTCTTCCAAAAATCTGAGCTTTAAGGAAAAACCATAATAAGCTTACATCGACCTAAAAGGATAATGGAAATTTGATTAAGTCTCAAGCTGAAATCTTGCAAGAAACTCACAACTATTTCATAAACACTCTTTGAACTCACTTTAATTTTTTATCTTCTATATAATCATTAAAATCTTTTATTACTAAGCAAATCAGTAATTAGGAGGTGGAATTCTTCGTTGAAGCATTTAATGATACAAATATAAAGAAAGCATTATTTGATCTTAAGCCTAATAAAGCATTTGGTCTTAATGGACTCAATGCTCTTTTCTTTCAAAAGACCTAGCTACACACCAAAAACATTGTCACTAATGCTATATTGGAGTTTTTCAATCAAGTCAAGATACTAAGGGAATTCAACAAGACATTATAACCTTTATTCCTAAGTCACTAAACCCCACTTCCTTAAAGGAATTCAAGCCTATCTTCTATTGTAATATAATTTACAAGATTATAGTCAAACTTCTTGCTTTTAAACTTAAAGCAGTTGTTGTGTCCAATTTCAATTGCTTTTAATTGCCTTCATATCTTGATTTTGGTTAAAAATCCTAATGTTTTGATCTAAATGTGAGATTAATGGAATGAAAATGGTGTGAATATTACATGAATGTTAGTTGCGTTATTATGTTAAAACACCAAAGTCACGTAATTTTTATATTAAATGTTATGCACGGTGGTGATTTTATGTCACCATCATGTATGGTTAATGCATAAGGGTGATAAGGGAGTCACACCTGTGACTCCCCATGCACGGGTGTGACACGATACACACCCATGAGAAGTTTTAACATTAATTTTGGCTTTAATACGTGGCATCTCACAACATTAAGGTATGCAACCCTAAACCTAAAGAGAGTATAATAAAATGGAAGAAAGGGTAGTGGCTAAGGAGATCATCTTTCATTCACTAGTTCATTCATTCACTCACATGGAGACATAGAGGGGAGTTATAGAGAGATAGAGAAAAATAAGATAAACAAAGACGAGAAATAGAGATAGTCTAAGAAGGAGAAGAAGAGAGCAACAGTAGAGAAGTAGGAGTTAGGAAGAGAGGACGAAAGCGAGAGCTGGAGTTGATCTTGAGCAAACATTCAGTTGGAGGAGAGCAATTGAAGTAGAAGGTGAGAACCAAAGATGAAAATTGAGAGTGCAGAAGATCTTTAATATCTCATTATCTGACCCTCTATTTACTTATCTCATTCCTTATCTGTTTCTCGTTTATTTGAGTTTACTGTTCTATTGGTATTAACTGATTAATACTCTTATGAGCTTAATGACTGTTGCTTGTTATCTTATCATAGTTCATTTAAGTAATTATTTGGTTATTATTTTCAAACTTCTGTTGACAGTAATATGGGATTGAAGTATTTAAGTATGATGAACCATGTGTATGATATGATGGGCCGATCTCTTTTCTTAAGAATTAATGTAGCTGTTTAGTTGAATATGCATGATTGGGTTATGGATATGTTGTCTTATTTATTGTTGTGGTTTCTGAACTGAATGGATATAATAGAATGGCCAAACTTTGCATCATTTTATTGTTAAATGAAGAATTGAGATATGAAGTTTAATACGAATTGTGAAACTATGGACACTTAGGTTAAGAACTAGAAATATATTAACTTAAATGGTAATTGGTAGTTGAATTTTCATTATTAATTTGGATAGTAACTTGTTGAATACAAAAGTTAGACTAGTTCATTATTCGAATTAATTTTAGTAAGACAACAATCCAATCATTTTTCCTTAATCGTACATAGGAGATTAAATTAGTGAAATTAATTCTCAAGATTTTTTCCACATCGATTAATCTATTTGTCTTTTCTCCCAATTGATTCCTTCTACTTTTCAATTTAATTTCATAATTTTCCTTAAAATCTTTCACTCAAAAATCGGGATAGAATGTTTAGGAATGCATTGTTTTTATTTTATTTTTAATTCAAACTTAATTTAAGTTAACCAATTTCACCTCCATAGGAGACCACCCTAGGTTATCAGCTACAACTATCTTGTATACTTGTGAGTAGGATAGCCTAGGTATTTTTAGAACTTTTTAGACATAACAAGGTTTTGGTCCCATTGCTGGGGAGGGGTTTAGTGTTTTAAACTTGAATTAATTTTGATTGTTTTTATTTGCTAAAGTGATTTTGATTGTTTCGTCAATTGTTTTGTCTATTTATGCATACATTTTTTTCATGTTATTTCATTGAGTTGTTTTAGTAATTATCTTATTAATTCACTGTTGCTTTTTTATTTGGTTTATGTGAGGAAGGAGGTCTTAGCAAGGTGAACTTGCTCCCTTTATTGACAACGTACATCAGATAAGAGAACTTCCAAAGGGCTTTGAAGATAATCTCGAGGGATTCAAACTAGAAGATTAAGAGATGGGTGAAAGGCAGCTAGTAATGAAAGAGTATGCTAGACTAGTAACTAGCACTGCTACTTCATGCATTCGTCTAGAAGAGGTAACCAGAAACTATAAATTGAAGAGTATCCAGTACAACATACTGCCATCTTTCTACGGGGTTCCCAATGAAGACCCTTTAAACTTCTTTCTGTAATTCTATACCACTCTCCAGACATTCCCATTGGATGGGCTAAATGAAGATCAACTCAAGATGAGGTGTTTCCCATACATATTGAAGGATCAGGCCAAGGCATGACTGATGTCACTTACACCCAGTTTATTGACTACGTGGGAAGAGGTGTATAACAAGTTCATAGGAAAGTTCTATTCCCATCAGAAGACTTTTAAGTTGCGGAAAAAGATAACTAACTTCATTCAAGTGGAGGGAGAGCTATTCTATGAGGGGTGGGAATGCTTAAAACTCCTGCTTATTCAGTGTCCACACCATTATTTTTTACTCCACATGTAGAACTAGTTCTTTTGTGATTGATTGACACAATAATGTCAGTATATAATAGACAATGCAGCAGGAGGTGCTGTGGGAGAGAATATTATCAAAGAAACATATGAGATCTTTGAAATGTTAGGGGCTAATTCTCAAAAAAAGAGTGTGAGGGGGAGAAGAGCTGGAGTTTATGAAGTGAGCTTAAATCAAGAAATGGCTATACAATTGGAGGAGCTCACAAAGCATATGAAAATTCTAACCATGAGACAATCTCAAGAGGCTTCGAGTCATGAGGTATGTGGTATATGTGGAACTTTTGGTCATGGGGATAATGTTTATTTTTATTCTTTTGAATCTTTTACAGGGGAGGAAGAACAAGCAAATTCACTTAATGGTTTTCAACTGAGGGTGCAGAATGACCTATGTTCAAACACCTACAACCCTGATTGGAGAAACCACCCCAATTTCTCTTAGAGTCCAGCAACCTACTAGTGTAGCCCCAACCACCATATCATATTTTCAAAGGCAGAATCAGTTCCAAGGGCAATCTTCAAGTTAGAACATACCGAGAAAGCCTTCTTTAGAGGAAAGCCTGAATGCGTTCACTCAAGCGTATGCTCAGAATCAAGAGATGAACAATAAGAGATTTGGTCATTAGAAGCTTCTGTAAAGAGGGTTGAGACTTAAGTGGGGCAACTCAGTACTCAATTACAAGGCAATAAAAAAGGAAAGCTACCCAGCCATCCCGAACAAGCCAAGGCTGTTACGATTCTAAGAAGTGGTAAAGTGATTGATATTCATGTTCAGTTTCCTTTTAACATGTTTAATGTTGGTAATTAAGAAGAGCAGAACCTCGTTAAAGGGAAAGATGGGCAGAATGAAGAGAGCAATGGGAAAAACTCTTCAAGTCATGTTCAAGAAGGTGTAAAACTCGAGCATGTAAGTAAGGGTGACAAAGTACCAAGACTGCATAAGGCAACCAATCTTGATAAACTGCCAGTTCTATATCCAAGCCACCTTAAAGACTCAAAACAAGATGCAATTTTCTGATCTCTATAGCATGCTTTCTAAAGTTAATATTAATCTTCCATTGTTAGATGTGATCAGGAGCATTCCAGATTATGTGAAATTCTTTAAGGAACTCAAAACCAAAAAATAAAAGTTTGCACCACATGAAAAGGTCATAGTTTCTGAAGTAGCAAGTGTAGTCCTTCAGCATCAGTTATACCCCAAATTGAAAGATCTAGGGAGTTTTATCGTTAAGGTATCAATAGGTAATGGTGAGGAGGTTAAGGGTATGCTTGACCTAGGAGCAAGTATAAACCTGATGCCTCATTCTATTTATATGAAATTGGATCTAGAACAATTAAGACCTATAAACATGTGCTTGCAATTAGCTGATAGGTCAATCTATTATCCTAAAGGAATAATGGAAGATGTGTTAGTGAAGGTTGGAGGATTAATTATACCTATTGAATTTGTGGTTTTAGATTAGGGGAATAAAGGAACAAGAGAAGGAGCACACTTACTCTTTAGAAGATCTTTTATGGCCACCACCAACACTTTGATTGATGTGAAAAATGAGAAATTGACCATGACTGTCTTAGGAGAAACAATAGTTTTTTCAATCTTTAATTTTAAACCTATACCTACTACTGTTGTTTATGAGGAGTGTTCTCTTGTTGATCAGATTAATGCTGTCAATTTTGATTTTACCTTATAGGAGGAAGAAACAAGGGAGTTAGACTTGGTTGAAGAGTTTGACGAGTACTATCAGTTGTTAGACAATGTTATGAGAGAAAAGTTTGACAAATTCTTAGAGTCAACCTCCAATGAAGAGAATAATGCAACCCTACCAAAAGTAGAACGGAAAGAGTGACCTGAAAATTTGAAATATGTGTTTATAGGTAAAGGGGAAACATATCTAACCATTCTTACATCTACTTTGGATGTTGATCAAAAAGAAAGAACTATGAGTGAGATGAAAAGATTGAAAAATGCCATAAGATGGATGGAGTTTAAATGATAATAAGGGGATGAGTCCTCCATTTGCATGCATAAGATTATCCTAGAAGAGGGGCTAAACTAGTGAGAGAGACCCAAAGAAGACTCAATCCTAATATGTAGGAGGTAGTTAAGAAGGAAGTTTTAAAATTGCTTGATGAGAGAGCGATTTATCCAATTGTGGATAGTAAGTGGGTGAGCCTAGTGCATGTGTTTCCCAAAAAATCTGCATTACTGTTTTTTAAAATGATAAGAATGAGTTAGTACCTACTAGGACCACCACTGGATGGAGAATCTGTATTGATTATAGGAAACTGAATACGGCGACTAAAAAGGACCATTTTCCTCTCCCTTTTGTTGATCAGATGTTGGATAAACTTTTTGGACATAAGTTTTATTATTTTCTTGATGATCTTTCGGGTTATTACCAGATACCAATTGCTCCCGAGGACCAAGCAAAGACAACATTCATTTGTCCAATTGGGACATTCACCTAGGAGGATGCCATTCGAGCTGTGTAATGCACCTGCAACATTTCAAAGGTGCATGTTGTCCATTTTCTTAGATATGACTGAGGACTTTATTGAGGTATTTATGGATAATTTTTAAATCTTTGGTACCTCTTTTCATGATTGCCTAAATAAGCTGACTCGTGTGCTTGAAAGATGTATTGAATGCAACTTGACTTTAAGTTAAGAAAAGAGTCATTTTATGGTGAAGCAAGGAACAGTCTTAGGTCATGTTATATCAAAAAAGGGAATCGAGGTTGATAAGACTAAAACTAAAGTTATAGAAAAGCTTCCGCCACCCACTTCTGTCAAGGGTATTAAAAGTTTTCTAAGACATGCTGGATTTTATAGGAAGTTTATTAAAGATTTTTCTGAAATAAGTAATCTTTTATGCTAACTATTAGCAAAAGATGTCCATTTTGATTTTAATGAGGAATGCCTTAATGCCTTTAATGTTCTTAAAGAAAAATTGATCTCTACATCGATTATTACGACTCCTAATTGGTCTTTACCTTTTAAAATTCTATATGATGCTTCTGATTTTGTTGTGGGAGCTATTTTGGGCCAGAAAGTTAAAAAATCTTTGCAGGTAACTTATTATGCTAGCTTAACTTTAAGTGATGCACAACTAAATTACATAACCACTGAGAAAGAATTGTTGGCAGTGATTTTTGCATTGGAAAATTTTAGACTTTATTTGGTAGGGTCAAAGATCATAATCCATTTTGATTAGGCAACTTTAAGTATCTTTTGACCAAAACACATGCAAAATCACGATTAATTAGATGGATTTTTTTGTTACAAGAGTTTGATGTGAAAATAAAAGATAAAAGAGGGTGTGATAATGTTGTCACGGATCATTTGTTCAGAATAGATCCTAACATGGAAACTCTTGAATAACAAAATAATTATGCAATTATTGAGAACTTTCCTGATGAATAGTTATTTATTATGACTAAAGTGTATTGGTATGTTGACTATGTGAATTATCTTGCATATGGCATTTTGAGAGCAAACATGACTTCTCATGAAAGGAAAAGATTCCTTCATTTAAACAAGTACTACTTTTGGGATGATCCATACCTCTACCCGATCTGTAATGATGAAATCATTTGGAGGTGCATTCTAGAGGATGAGCAAGTAAATGTCTTGACCTTTTGTCATGAACTCCACTGTGGAGGCCATTTTGAAGGGAAGAAAACTGCTTCTAAAATTCTTCAAAGCGGATTGTATTGGCCCACCTTGTTTAAGTGTAGCATTCCACCCCATCCGACACGTACACGTACACCCTTCATAAATACATGCATATGCACGACAGAAATGGCATGTTAATTTATATCACTTTCACTATATCACATAGCATCATAATTAAAATCATAAATAACATAATTTCTAAAATCTAAAATTTCCTCATTTCATTTCATAACCATAAATTTACAATGTAGCAATATATCCATCATCCAATTTATACAATATCAACCTATCAGAGTTATAGCTCTGTCTACAAAGTATACTACATACATGAGGAATTACAAAATTAAAACTAATTCTTCAGTCCCAACTCACCGACTTTTAAGCCATATCCTCTATCCAAAAGTTATACAAAATCTCTTCTAAGCAGTCTTAGAAGTTAAGTCGTCGCTCTCTCGAACATGAAAATGTCAACATTGCAATTTGGTTGAGTTTTGCGAACTCAGTTGAGTAACCATCCTCGATGGTTCACTCTTGTCATGCAACACAACAATTCATGTTATCATATAATTCACATTATCTCATTTATCATCATGTGATATCACAAAACACTTTACTCACAAATGTCACATTCCAAAAACCATATAATTCATCATTTCATCACGATCATGCCAAACACATTCATAGATAAATATTCACACATTTCATAGAATAAAAGCCTCAAAATATTGCAATCATTCAATTTATTCATATTACATGTTTGTGAAATGTTTATGAGACTCGAATTTGTTATTACGTTGTTGTGACTGAGTGTCTTTTTCACTATCCCGTATCCGTTGTAGATACTGGGCTCTATCATAATCTCCCTTATCCATTGGGTATACATTAAGCCTTAGGCTCTTACCACAAATTTATAAGCTTTAAGCTCTTTTTCACTGGCGATTATGGACACAACTGCCTTATATTTCATGTATTCATGGAATAAATGCATTTTACATATTCAATCATCATGTTCAGTTCAATGCATTCGCATTCGCATTCGTATTCACTTTCTCATTCACATTGATCATTAGATTTATTTTGACACACATTTATTCAATCATGTTGACAATCAAAGAGAATTTCCAATGTATTACTCATCCCTCAAATGCCTAAGACATTTTATGTCCAAAAATCGGTACACATACATCATATGTCAATTCAAGTTAGAATTAAACAAACAATTAAGGTGAGACCATCTTAGGTTACTCACAATTGCTCCCTTTAACTTATTGCCTTGAAGTCCTAGTAATATCTGAAAGCAATCACTCAACATGCTCCTCTATATGCAATCACATACATTTATATGTCATTCATGTGCATTTTCATATGAATAATCAGTCATAAGTACATTTAGGTATTTGTCATGTATTATGCATGTTCAATGGCAAATTCTTGGCTATATTTCTTTAATAAAATTTATAAACAATTTACAACACCTTCTAAGCATTATTACTCCAATGTACACTTTATTAACTTAATCCTTTCTTTCAACAAGAACTAAATTCATTTAAGAACTCATTTAAACCTTAATACCTCATATGGAACATCTAAGCATTGGTTGGTTCAAACTTCAATCAAAAGAAAACTCTTTCTCTCTAAAGGTCCACCCATGATCGTGGTGTCCCTGCCATAGTCATGAAAGAAAAATTTCCTACTAGGTCATGATCGTGGGGTGAGGGCCACGATCATGCCCTGCAATTTTCCTGCTCCATTCGTCCGAATTGAACATATATCATAACAGCAGTTTCATACCAATTTTCCCATAATTCACTACCTTATCATTATACACTAATTCAAATACAAATTTGATTACATCCCCTTATTGAACTCTATTCAATTGATTAGGCATCTTCAATTACACATTCTCATTCATGAAATCTATAACATCACATTCATAGCATCAAGCAATTTGTCTACTAAGTTATGTCCTCATTTTAAGCCCAAATTAAGTCCAAAATTATCATAATTATATACTTCATCCTTAATTAGTTCAACCTTGCATAATAAAAACTTTTCCATCAAAAATCATTGCCCACATTCATGACATCCCCTGCCGCGATCGTGACAGAAACAAATCTCCACTTATCCTGCAGTTTTCCAGTTTTTCTTAGGATAGATTTTTAGGTTAGTTTTGTATGACCATTATGACCTATAAAATGAGGTTTTTAGGTAACACATTCTAGTAATCAAATGTTCCTATATGTCTTAAGTTTCTGATGACATCAAATTCATGCATTTTGGTTTAGTATCATGCACGTTAAAATAAACATACTACATACTGTTCTCACACCTCGATTGAACACAATTCTCAACTTCAAGACAAATTTCAAGACTCTTAAAGACAGATTTCAAATTTAATTCCTTCATGAAAAATGTATCCATATGTTTCTAGTTTACTTTAAATAAAAATCCATCCAATTTGGATATTTTCAAATCAAGTTATAGCCAAAATACAAATGTATGTTCAGTAAAACACTGTATGTAGTATACTCCAGCACAGTTCATTGCCCAAATTCTATCATTTCTCTATCATTTCTAGTTGATGATTCCATTAAACCTAAATTTCAAGTTCAGAATTCTCTAGTCACAATTCACAAATTAATGAATGATCACCACCCAAAACCATAACCTAATTCCATATTTTTTTGCTCTTTTATCTACTTCACTCTTCTTCATTGTAAGACATCACTCCATTTCTCACAATCCTTCATCTCTTTATTTGTATTACCCAATTTGCTTCTTCCAACATCACTCATGCATGCATCAATCCACAAGTGTTAAAGCATACACCACTCACTACAAGAAAATCACTGAATAGCGGCGGAATATTACCAACGGAAACAAAACCGATGCTATTTACCAACGGAAAAACAAATGCCGTCAGTAAATACAACATTGTTTTCGTATATAACGACGGAACCACAAATCTCTCGGCAACACTGGAGGGAAGGAATTTCGCGCAAAATCTCTGATGGCATATAGCGACGACAAAGCCTACGGCATCGGCAAAAATTGAGGAAACCATTCCCACAATTTAATTACTTCGAACATATATCGACAGAAATAATTCCATCGGTACCTATACCGACGGAATAGGGACTTCTGTTGGCAATAAATGCAGGAATTACTCCTGCAATTAATTAGCTTCGCCTAATTACCAATGGTAAAGATACCGTTGATAAAATTGTTTAGGCAACTTTATTTACCGACGGAATTTATGTTCCGTCACAACAGGAAACTGTCGTAAAGAGACAACTGGGAAACTTAAATACCGACGGAATACGTAGTTCGTCGGTAAGTCATATTCATTTGGTTAACCAAACGTTCCTTTGGATGAAGACAAGAAGATAAACTTGAATCATCGACGGAATATGTATTCCGTCAGTGATTCATCGATTTTAACGTGACTACATTGCACGCGGTTGCTCAAATTTAGCGATGGAAATCCTTGTCCATCGGTAACTGTCGGCAACTTGCCTCATTGTTTTGTTAACGACGATGATATAAACCCTTGATTACCGACCGAATTAGTGTTCCGTCGATATTTGAGTTTCCACTGCCAGGAATTACCGCTCTTTTAGCGACGAAATTTATGTTCCATCGGTAACTGTTGATAAGTTGCGTCGTGAAGACTATGAGGGAAAACCTAGATTACTGATGGAATGTACATTCTGTCGATAATACGGCGCCTTTAACTCGCATTTTCTGATCATTTTTTGACTGTTTTCTTACTCATCGTGCGTTGTTTGAGGTAAACTCTCTAATGAGTGTGTTATTTAAAAAAAAAGCATGTTTTTGGTGTTAAACGTGAGTGTTTGGTGATGAAATCTTACTTGATTATTGTCGATGTTTGCAGTTTTTTCCTGTAATTATTGATTTATTTGTTGTTTATATGTGTTATTGTTGGTAAGTAATAGAAAAATGCAATTGATTTGTGGTTAGATTGAGATTATACATATTGCCTATAAGGTGTTCGATAAAATGCCGTTTATGATGTTTGAAATATTTTTTGTAATTGTTGTGTTAATTTGAGAATTTGAATATGTAATTTTGATAAAATGTTT
>JANQBM010000006.1:30044588-30062262 GCA_025594535.1 Erythroxylum domingense
ACCTTTGTACCGACATTTGGAGTTGGATCAAACCACTCACACTTAAATATCATAGTTCACTTTATTGGCAATGCAGGATACTCAATTCAAATATTTCAATTATTTTGCCATAGTAATCAATCACTTCTCCTTGTATGCAAACTCTACTATTTATTGTTGCCATGCTATGACCATGAGAGTTTGTATGATATTTGTATCCTAGGCTGGTGGAATATTTCACCGATAAGCCTCACAGGAGCTGCATTATGGGTTTTCAGCCTATATATCATCCTAGGGGTTTATTATGAAACAAATTATCTTAATTGTACTAATTAATCACCTACACTAGGTTAATTCGATCGATTTGGTCGATCGAATTAATCACCTACAATTGATTTCAAACTGATTCCACATACAGTAAATATTTTTACTATTACAAAAAAACATAAAAACTCATCAATAAATGTACGAATATTCTTCTAAACAATAACACAATCTTATTATTAAAGTAATATATATGGTAAATATTAATTAGTTGCATGACTAACCTGAATTGATGAACAACTTCAATAACGACGAAGGTAATAGATCAAAGACGCTCTTCCACAAAGTACAAAATCTGCAAAAAATAATAATAACAATAAATTAATAATAAATTAAATTATAACAAACAAATTAATAATAACAATAATATTAATAAAATGAAATATGAATAATAAATCTAATAATCCTAAGAATAAGAATAATAATAATATTAAAGTAATTAATATGGTAAATATTAATTAGTTGCACCACTAACCTGAATCGACGAACAACTTCAATAACGACGAAGAAATTTGTATCGAAGACGCTCTTCTACACAATACAGGATCTGCGAAAAATAATAATAACAATAAATTAATAATAAATTAAATTATAAATAGTAAATTAAAAATAAGAATAATAATAATAAAGTTAATTATGAATAATAAATCTAATAATACTAAGAATAAGAATAAGAATAATAATAATATTAAAGTAATATATATGGTAAATATTAATTAGTTGAAAGAATAACCTGAATCGATAAACAACTTCAAAAACGACAGTGAGTTCTAATCGAAGACGCTCTTCCACACAATACAGGACTTGCGAAAAATAATAATAACAATAAATTAATAATAAATTAAATTATAACTAGAAAATTAATAATAACAATAATAATAATAACATTAAATATGAATAATAAATCTAATAATAATAAGAATAATAATAATAATAAACGAAATTATAATAACAATAATAATAATAAATGAATTAAGAATAACAAATTTAATAACAACAACAACAACAATAATAAATCATCAAAGAATCATTATTATAATTATTAAAATAAACATATTAGTAATAAACTAAATAAGAATAATAACTTTAATAATAATAATATGTATTCTTATTATTCTTATAATTATAATAATTATCATATAATAATTGATACAAATAATAAAATGTAATAATAATAACATTAATACTAAGTAAAACATTAATACTAATAATAATAATAATAAATGATACATGTAATAAATTTAATAATAATCAAATAATTAATAAATAGATAATTAAAATTACACTAATAATATTAATAAATTTCATAAGATTAATCAAACTAATTACATTAATACTTATTGTTAATAATTAATACTTGCTAATAATATTACTAATTATATTAATACTTATTATTAATAATAATTATTAATAATTAATGACAATACTGATAAATATAATAAATTCACACTTAAATGTTAAATTCGATAAATTAAAACTTCAAATTAAGCATTTTATCGATGATGTAGCATTTAAATTTCGGAAAATCACACAACAATTACCAAAAAACATTTCAAACATCATAAAAGGCATTTTATCGAACACCTCATAGGCAATATGTATAATCTCAATCTAACCACAAATCAAGTGCATTTTTCCATTATTTACTAATAATAAAACATATAAACAACAAATAAATCAATAATTACACAAAAAATCGCAAACAACAACAATAATCAAGCAATATTTCATTACCAAACACTCACGGTTAACACTAAAAACATGCTTTTTTTTGGAGAAATAACACACCCATTAGAGAGCTTATCTCAAACGTTGCATGGTGAGTAAGAAAAAAGTCAAAAAAAGGTCAAAAAATGCAAGAGAGAGTGTCGAAAAACACAGGGCGATCGCGAGGCGCGAGGAGAAAAGAAGAAATATGCGGGTTGGGGGGAAGGGAGGGTGGCCGCGCGAGTTATAGGCATCCAAATACCGACGGAATATATATTCTGTCAGTATTTTAGGTTTACTTCGTCGTCTTTAAGGAAACGACGAAGGATATTGCCGACAAATACCGTCGGAATATATATTCCGTCGGTATTTGAAATACCAAATTACTTGACCTCGCTCGGTTACTGCTCTTTTTGCGACGGAATACATAATTTCGTAGGTAAAATTGATGAAACGCACGCCACGTGTTCGTGTTAAAACTGATGAATCACCGACGAAATATATAATCCGTCGGTAACTTAGGTTTACTTGCCGACAAATATCGTCGGAATACATATTTCGTCCGTATTTGAATTTCCAAATTATTTGACCGTCTCAGTTACCTCTCTTTTAGCGACGGACCAGCATCACTCCGTCGGCATTTAAGTTTCCCAACGATGAATTACCGATGGTAGACCAATTTCATCGATAGAGTTAATTAACGGATACCGACGGAACCCATTACATCGGTAATTGTGATGCTAATTAATTTTGGGTGTAATTCCCACAATTATTACCGACGGTATCTGTTATCCACCGGTAATATTCTGACGGACATAATTTCGTTGGTATATATCTGAAGCAATTACATTGTGGGAACCATTCCCGCAATTTATTCCGACATCGTAGGTTGTGTCGTCACTATATGTCGTCGGAGATTTTGCGCGAAATTCTTTCCCTCTATTATTTCTGACGGATATACTCGTCCGTCGGAAAATATTAACAGTAGTGTTTATTTACCAACAGAAAGTAATATTCCGTTAGTAAATAGCGTCGGTTTCCATTCCATCGGTAAATTTCCGCCGCTATTCCATGATTTTCTTGTAGTGAGTCTAAGTTTGGCTTGAAACTGAAATAAAAACTTGAGTCGGATTAAGTAAAAAATTTTGAATTTGACTTAGAGCCCTGTCAACTTTGGATAAGTCCGTTGATTTTGAGTGGGTTTGGGCTAGGCAGAACTAATTATGCTTGGGGCTTTGTCATCCCTAGATATCATTAAATTTGTATTTAGTTATTTTGTCCTTTGGTGTTAACATTATATGAAATTTGAGATATGTATAAGTGCATTTGGTAGGGATAATCATTGCTTGAGTGATCAGTACATTCACAAGCGATCAGAAGAGTTTATAATCATACTTTGATCACTTTTATATGGAGATCTTATCCTTATGTAATATGTATTACATCAATATATGTTTCATGATCTAATTATAAATACTATTTATGGCTTTTAATGTCATTGTTATCCTACATTTGCACTAATTAAATACATTACCTGTTTTACAGTCACCTTTTATGTAAATAGTAACAATATTACCATTGAAACCATGATTCGCTTCAATTTCAACAAGTCGAAACATGATGTGGATTTATTTTAGATAGGGTAGATATTAACATGCCCGTAGTTATGGAAAAGTAATATTTTTCCACACAAGTCAGTATAAAAGATAAAAACCAACCTATACAATTTAGAAAAGGTGGAATAAAATGTATTATTTGACCATTAGGAGTTTCATACCTAAACATCTACTTAATAGAATACCAAAAACAACCATTATAAAGGACTTTCTCAACAATGTTTTTTTTAAAGGTTTAGAGTTTCATTAGGATAGTTCATTTATAGAGTAGACTTAAAGCTTTACATAGTCATTCCTAATACTTACATTGTGCATTATATTTTGAATACATTTCTTTTAGAGTTTGATGTCATTGTTACTGCCTATAGCTCACAAGATGAAGTTCAAGATCTTTCTCAAAGTGGAAAAGGTTGGAGCTCCCTTTTAGGTCTTAATTTTTTTCTTTATATATCTTTTCCATTTAGGGCAACATTAGGGTTTACTTGGCCCAAAATTTCAAAATATCCCTAAAAATGTTAGGTTTTAGAAGCCGGTCCGCATCTGTTATCGCACAGGCCATGATGGTGGCTCATAGTGTCACAATCGTGGCACTTAATTTTTGCTCTTAGTCATGATCATGGCAAATGGGGCCAAGATTGTGGCAGACCACCAGGCTTATGTCACAATCGTGGCCCTGATTCTTGCTTCGAGTTTCCTCCAAATTCTCTCTGTTCTTCGATATTTGATCTGAAACACTAACAAATACACTAAGGAACCTCAAATACATAAAATTTAAGTTCAATAGCATGCTCTAACCTGTAAAACACTCCAAACACAAATATCTAACTAAATAATATAATCCTAACCTAAATATGCATTAATCATTCAGTTTAATAACTAAACATATACTAAAATACCCTATAAAATATTATATAACCTACAACTATCAAGTTATAAGGTGATTGAAAATAATTTATTTGGGAAATGATTATGTGGGAAAAGCTAAGTCTCTCTTAAATGGATCTAAATAAGATTGTCATGCAAAGGAGTAGGTGTAACTTGTGGTATAAGTTTGGTGCTTAGAAAACCTTTGTAATAACTGGTATCTGAGCCACATTTTAATATGGTAGGAAGCAACAATTAGACAGAGCATGTCAATAGAGTGGAGGCATTTATTGGGCCAATTCCTCAAGGAGAGGAAAATGTCACTTCATATTAACTCTGTTCGAGATGTTAGAGGAACAATTATAAAGGATTATTTGACTATAATCATATACTCATATTTAATGTGTTTTGCTCATTGTTTAATAGTTTTTTTTAGTATTTTTTATACTTAATTCACTTTAAGTTTTTTTTATGTGATCTCTTGGACTAAAACGAAAATAATTCGGATGAAATCATGGCATTTAGGTATATATGGTTGTGTATAGTGACCATTTAGGTCTTTATAAACATATGGAGATTTGAAATTATTGCTTTTGACCGTATATGTTATTCATGTTAGTCTTTATGCTCGTGTAAAATTTTGAAGTAAGGTGTTTTTGGAGATATACGGTCTTGTAAGGTGTATATCCCAAAAATGCTAGTTTTTACTATAAAAGGACATTATCAGAGGAAAAATAGAAAGAGGGGAGTTTTAGAGGATTTTTGAGTCGTAAGAAACACAAAAAAGAGGTAATTTTGAAAAGAGGATAAGGAAAACACAAAGATTATGTCACAAGATTTGATAGATATCATCATTCAATCCAAATTGCAAGAAGATTCATCAGAGACAAAAGGGAGATTTAGATTATGATTTCTTTTATTTCTATTTGTTCTTCTAAATATTTGTTAATGATTTTGTTTTCTATGAGTAAGAACTAAATTATTTAGTGCCTAAGTGTGTGATGAAGCCTAAAATTATAATAGAAATTTGATCTAACCTTTTTATTCAATGCAATTTTATTGATTGATTTATTGTGATTCAATTATACGTTATATTCCTGAATTAATATATCTAAAATATTAGTCCATTATCTGATTTCATATGATTGAGATTGAGAAATCCTTTATGTGAATAGATCTACCATAATTAGAAGTAGTTGCATGTAAACATATAGATAGGTCAACATAAATCCTCTGAATTAGGGCCAAACCTAATTGTGAAATTCATAAATCAATATGCTATCTTAAGGGTTTTAATTCGAGAGACATTTCAGTTAATCAACTGAGGGGTTAGGTGTTAATAGTTTTGAGAATGATATTAACATAAGATAGGAATTTCCATAGTCAAATAATTAATAATTTAATTGCATGTTAAAGAGCTAATATTTACGAATTCTTAGAGGATTCATCACCTAGGTACCATTTACTTAATATCGAGTTTTCATAGTATTTTGCTTTGTGTGAGTTCATTATTATTTCAATCTTAGTTCATTTTGCTTACTTTAAATTTTAATTAAATCTAGAATCTGATCCGACAGTTAGATAATAGAAAAAAGGTGAATACTAGTACTTATAATCCTCATAGGATTGACCCGTACTTGTCAGTGTTAGCTACAACTACACCATACACTTGCGATTAAAACTTGTAAATCTTTATAAGCATAGAAACAATCAATGAAGATTTTTCTAAATCTTTATAAGCATAGAAATAATCAATTAAGTTTTTGGCACCACTGTCAGGGATTAGTAATATTAGGAAAGTCTAGCTTTTATTTATCTACCCATTTTTCTTTATTTAATATTATTTTATTTATTTTATAGACTTTGATTTTCTTATATCTCAAGGATTTTGTTTATTACTTAAAGTAATCCAACAGGCTTAGTAGAACACATCTTAGAGAGTTTGAGTTAGATCGACAAATAGGGGTCATATTGATACTGAGGAATCAGGAACCATAATAGACCAACTAAGAATTATATTCGATTACATTTGACCGGACTTGATAGGAGTAGAGTCCAGCATTTTCAGATTGACTGTGAATGCCAATAATTTCAAAATCAAGTCAAGTATCATTCAGATGGTGGAGCAGTTTGTTCAATTTGATGGCAGAGAATAAATGCAGTGGCTAGGGGTACTTTAAATAATAAGACACCAAAAGCAGCCCACAACTTTATTAAAGACATGGCGATGAATAACTATCAATGGTGCTCTTTTTGAGCAAGACTTAATATACTAGTGGGAGTATATGAAATGGATGCAATGGCTAAGTTAGCGAACCAAATGGAAGCTTTAAGTAAAAAAATTGATAGATTGAATATGAATCCACAATGTCAAGTTATGCAATGTGAGGTGAGTGGGTTGGAACATTCAGGTCAACATTGTTAAGCGTTAGAACTTGAATATGTGGATTATATAAGAATGTTCCTCAATAACAAAACAATCCATATAATAATACATATAATACAAGATGGAAGAATCACCCCAATTTCTCTTAGGGGAATCAAGGGCAAGCAAAGAACAACCCTTTATAAAGATTTCAGTAACAACCACCTCAAACTAAGAAGCTGACTTTAGATGAGATGATGACAAAAAATTGCTCAAGATTTTGAAGCTGGACATTAACAATAGACATTTATATATGAAAATTGGAGGTTCATATCGGTCAAATCAAAAAATTAGTATTTGAAAGGCTATAGGGGAGTTTGCCTAGTATTACTGAAATAAATCCTAAAGAATGTGTAATGGTAATCTCCCTTAAGAATGAAAAGAGCATCAAGAAGAAAAGGTATCTCAAGTTGAAAAGGAGAAAACCAAGAGTTAGATAAAAGTTGAAGGTGAAGGTCACCTTAGAAAAGTCAAGGAATATTGACTTGCCATCCATTATCTTACTAAAGTAAAGAAAACCTAATGAACATACAGTTTGGTAAGTTCATTGAAATGTTTAAGAAATTTTAAATTAGCTTACTCTTTATTGAAGTTCTTGTGCAGATGCTGCATCACTTGAAAATTTTGATGGACCTACTATCAAACAAGGAAAAGTTAGAGGAGTTGGCAACTATAATGTTGAGTAGAAGGTGCTTAGAAATTCTAAAAAGTAGGCTACCGAAGAGCTCATAGATGCAGGGAGTTTTACTATCCCATGTGAAATTGGTAGTTTAAAAATATATAAGGCTTTACTTAACCTAGGGGTTGGTATTAACATGATGCCTTACTCATTATTTGATAAATTGGGATTAGGTAAACTATAAAATACTAAGATAAGTGTGCAGTTGGAAAATAGATCGATAGATTTTGTGATAAGTTTATCTTTCCAACAGATTTTGTGATTCTTGACATAGAGGAAGAGGTAGAGGTACCTTTAGTAGTTAGTCAGCCTTTTTGGCGGCTGTCAAGTCAATTATCTATGTTAGTGAAGGAAAATTAATATTAATGATGGGGGATGAAGAGGTTGAATTTTCTAATGCCATAAATCCTAACCTTGAGCTTATTAATGATAATGAATCCAATGAGCCAGTAATGATTCATTTTTTGATATTGATGTTAATGAATTTAGAGAGTCATATAATGATTCATTTTTGGATATTTTGTAGGACTCTACCTTCAAAAGTCCAATGGAACTTTTACAAGTTGAAGGTAGTCAATTAAAGGAAAAAAACGTGACAATGAGCAACAACAGGTAGCTTATATAGAGGTTATGGAACCAATGGTAAGACAAACAAAGCTTAATTTTTATAAGCCTCCTTAAGCATGAAAGCTATGTCCAACTAACAACATTAAACAAATGCTAGTTGGGAAGAAACCTAAGAATTAAGCTAGGTTTTTCTTCTAATTTTATTCCATTTTGTTTCTATTTTAATGTTAACATAGGATTTTGTTGAGTTTGATGTGTTTTAGGATAGGATATTTTGTATTTCATAATTAACAATATTTATACCCCATATTTGATGTATTTTTTCTTGATATTTTATAATTTTATTGTATATTTGGTAATTAATTCACTCCGAGTGTGTTTATAGGTTATAATTCCCTTCATGGATGTAAAGGAGAAGAATTTGGATGAAAACACGACATAAAAAGAAGATTTGAAGCATAGAAGAGATACAAGGCCATACATAAGTGTGTTTACTTCTTTTAGTTGTGTAGATTTATAAGTTATGGAGATTTTAAGTTATGTATGGTTTGGTGCATGACCGTACATCTTCCAAAACCCTAAAATTTACTATAAAAAGACATGTTTAAAGGCAAAAGAGAAGAGGAGAATACAAAGGCATTTTGAAATTCTCAGTGGCAAGTCAAGGGAAATTTTGATCTATAGAAGTGGAAAACATGAAGAATTCATCGAAAGATCCAAGATAATATAGGATCAAACCTCTACTTATCAGAATCTTCGATAGGAAATAAAAAGGGAAATTTGAAATTATCACCCTTTATTTTCTATTAATTTTTTATTGTTATTGTTTGATTTTGTTTCCAATTATATGTAATTAAGTTCCTTTAATGTCTAGATTAGATGAACCTTATGTTTATGCTTTAACATGCTCTGATTCTTTTATTAATCTAATTGGTTCGATTGATATATTATAATTTAATTAAGTGTTTAATATATGTTCTAATAGATCTGGAATATTGGATCATATAATCTAATTTCATAACATAGAGCTTGAAAAATCCTTTTTTGAATATATCCACCATAATTGGAAGGAGTTGATTACAACCTTAGAGATAAGATGACGTAAATCCTCCATATTAAGGTCAAACCTAATAATAGGATTCACAAATTGATAAAGGAATCCTATAAACTTTAACCTAAGTAATTTGGTTGAAAATCTTAGAGTTAGTTATTATTAGACTCGAGTGAGCTATTAACATACCATAGGAATCTCTGTGGTTCAATAAATCAATTAAAAATTGCATAATAAAAGATTAACTAGTTAGGAATTTTTAGGGGTATTTGAAACCTAGACATTAAGTCATGATATCGATAGTTTTCTAAGTAATTTCTTATTTCTCTATTCTTTATTTTATTTGTTTAATTTTTATTTTCTATAAACTAAAAATCATAATCAATTTATAGACTATAAAATAGGATATAGTAACTACTAGTAATCATTATCCTCATACTTACCGGTACCAGCTACAGCTACACCTTGCATTTGTAGTTATTTCATAATTGACACACTTAAAAATAGTCAATCAACATTAAGCATCCTGAAGAGATTGCGCATATTTATTGTGTTAGGGTATGCGTATTAAAGTTCCATAAATTTAAGTGAAATTTTTTTAAATTTGTCTAACTATTTTTCTTGTTACACATATTTATAGAGAGTTACACGCCCCCTAGACAAACTAGTGCAGGTTTACACGGTCTGATACATGCCTGTATAACAGATTGTTTATGTCTATGATCACACACCTATCTTAGATTTTAAGGTGTCTGTGATTTACACGGTTAGCTATATAGCCATGTACTAAACCATGTAAGTCCATGACAACCTTTAAATTACCCTACCTCTTTCATTCTTTTCATTTTATCTCTCTCTTTATTCTCTCTGTTGTCACTCTCCCTCTCCAATCTAATTTTTTTCATTTTCGTGCTAATTTGTGATACCCAAGTAAGTATTTTCATCTATTTCACTTATTTATCCATGAATAATTTGATATTTTGCGATTTTTAGAGATTTTCATCCCTAAAAATGCTAAGGTTAGGGTTTTGTGATTTTTTATAAATTTGTTTGATTTGTGGTTAATTGTGGTTTAATAGTTGAGTTTTATCCTTACCCATGTGATTTATTGATTCAATTTGATGAAATGCATACAAATTGGATGAAATTTCAATTGGAATTGCCAATTTATGTGAATGTGCTTACTAGTTGTTAAATTGTGATTATTGTTTAATTTTATTTCAATTTTGATTTTTAGATGAATTCAATGTTTATTTTGCTAATTTTGGGTAATTGTTAGATTAGGTTTATTAATTTCAAATTTAGGTTTAATTTTGTAATTGAAAAACTAGATTAATTTTATTGGTTAATTACAATGTTGTTGATTTCAATTTTGTGATTAATTAGGTTATTAGTCAATTTTAATTATTTTATGTATTTATTTATGTATTTATTTATTTATTTGTGTTAGATTATTTATTCATGATTTTGCTATGTGTTTAATTTTCCTTTTTAAGTTCATTTTCACGTTTAACAATTTTGGTTAACATAAGAAATAAATATGGGAAAACAAGTATTTTCGTACTTTATTTGTGATTTTCTCATATTTATTTAAAGTTTCACGCAAAATGATAGACCACTACTAGTAAAAGAGGCACCAAGGAAGCAACAACGAGGAGAAGGGTCCTCTAGAGACTCGAGGGGAGCTTGCACAGTTCACATAGTTCAGCCACCAGAGCGATCTCTAATGTTACTGTTCTATGTTGCGACATATGAGAAATAATATCAATCACTCAAGGAAAAGACTTCTTAATAGGTCGCAACATTGATTGAGAGGCACTGGGGCAAGTCGATTTGGTCTAGCAGGTTCGAGACCTTATCAATGTTGGGGCATAACCCCACTTTTTTAAGCTCGTGGAGACCTCATACTGAGAGTTAACTCTTAAGGTGCTCTCCAGGTTCTTTGTGGAGAAAGGAAATCATAATTGGGATTGACCAAACACTATCCAGTTCCAGCTAGTAGGGGAAATGGTCCACATAAGCTGTTTTGAGTTCTTTGTCACAATGGGGTTGCATAACTAAGAATTCATGGGGACACCAGCTTACCTAGCCTTGTGGACAAACTTCGTATATAGGATGTCTTCTTAACTATTTTGTACTACGATAAGTAAGGATGATGATGACGACCTAAGTAGATCCAAGGCATCATCTATATAATACCTAACGCTCAAATATATACATAGAGTTTTAAGTCATACATTGAGTGATCAGGGTCACAGCTATGGCGTCATCGAAAATCTGGATTTGTTCTACCTTAGGGCATAAGTGAGAGGATGCTGATACATTTAGGGCATATATTAGCCCATCATCTTATGTTAGAGTGAGAAGAAGAATGTCGGGAAGATCTACATCAGATCTTACATGACAAGGCTTACACAGGATAAGAGTCTTTGATAAACTACCAGTGATGTGATTAGTGGATACCACGGTAGTGCTGAATCTTGATGTGATAAAGCACATGCATATGGTAAGTAGATGGCGGGGACTTACAGATGACATCTACCTTCTAATTTCGGTTCCTAATGAGTCGACCATATCAAGAGGAGACAGGGAGCCATATATAATTGAGCAACCATCATAATTGTGCTCATCATCATCCCAGATCAGTAGGCTACATATAAGGAGGATAGTGCAGAAGTACCCAGGATACATACTCCCCATCCAGACCAACTGAAGATTCGGTTGGAGAAATATTTGGGGCAAATTTTGGGCACCTAATGTATTATTCGAGTATAGCAGGAGGAGATCGTGGAGTGGATAGGGCAGCTTGAAGCCTATAATAGATGGATGGGGGACGTATTGGTGTGGATGGTGGGCTATCAAAGGATGACTTTTCAACCTCCACCATCTAGAGTGGCCACATTATCTTTAGTCCCTTCCCATTTTGAGGCTGTATGACCCGAGGACCCTCCACTGATGGACGTGTCAGAATCATAGCAGAATTGAGGGATGTTTAAATTTTTTTCTCTTTTCTTTTTCTCATTATTTATGTACTTTTCTTATTTTCTTCCCTTTGTTACTTTATTTTGTCCAAACATTAATGTAATGTTATTTTCATTTATGTCATTTTTATTTCCATATTTCTTAATTATTTTTGTTATCTTTTATCTTTTTATCCCTTTTTGTTTATATGTTGCAAGGATGATTATATCTAATATCGAATGGAACCTCCATCAAATTCAGAACTCTGTAATTCTTATTATTCAGGGTAATACCAATTCTAACCCTTTCTTACTTTTGTGTTTTACTAATATTTTAATTATTTATTTATGTTTATATTGTGTACATTGGGATAATATCAATTTTAAGTCTGGGGAAGGAATTTTTTTAAGCATAGGGGAGGGATTTTTTAAGCTTATTATAATCTTTGTTATTAAATCTTATTAACTGATTTCTGAATTAGTTAAAATTTGTGCAAAATACTTAAGATCATTATTGATTATTGAATTAAATTAGTTGTAAAAGGATGAAAGTTAGAATAAATTTACTTTTATACGTTATATTTTTAGTAATCATTGAAATAGTTAATTTAAATGAAAATTACATAATGTTTACACATATAAGACCTTTTTTAAGCTTCTGAGCCTAAGAACAAATATATCTTTCTTTTAAGCTCCTTTATTCTTTCATGTATGTTATCATGCATAGTTGGATGATTTTAGAACTTACTTTTATTATTCATATTGAGACCATATTTGTTAAATTAGAAGAATTGTAGTGTTAAAGGCATTTAAATTAAACCTTTGTATAGCTTATTTTCTTGATAATTACCTCATCATATTGTATCCTTTACGAGTAACCAATTTTAATACTTAGACTTTTCATTGATTATAACCACATTATTAACCTTTACCTTTCTTTATTGGAAGCCTTTTTAATATTTTGAGCGCTAAAGGCTATTTACATTTACTTGATTGCTTGAAACTTAAATTTTGAAAAGGTCTAATATTACTTTAATTGTTGGTACGAGATGAATGCTCAAAATAATAATAATAATAAATAATACATAAATAATATATGTTGCAAGCATGAAAAAAAAGTGTTAAAGTTATGGTATAAATGAACTTATGGTAAGAAGGACCTATATTGTGAAGAACAAAGTTTCATTTAATTTTTTTTGTAAATTTCTTTTAATTTTATTACCATTTTTATTATCGTTATCATACCTTACTAGTTTTGGTGGAGACATGATTTTATTGCAAGATTATATTTAAGAATCCTTATATGCATTAATAGGAGAGTTCTTGCATTTTTCATCCTAAACACTTGATTCTATTGAGAGAAACCTTATTGAAGGTGTAATAATTTTTTTCTTTTGACTTCAAAAAGATTATTGACATGATTATTATTGATATTGAATTATGAAGGTTAGTTCTAGGATACTTGAATCTAATTGTATGGTAATTTGATTAATATGATATGATGATTTAGAGAGTTGATGGGTAGGTTGAGGTTAAAAAGGGATGAATGTTTATAAGATTAATGATTTAGATTATGATTTACTTGAGAATAAGCAAAAGCTTAAGTGTGGGGATGTTTGATAAATGATTATTAGACTATAATTTTATACCTATATTTAATGAGTTTTGATTGTTGTTTAATAGTTTTTAGTATTTTTGGTCCTTAATTGATTTCAAGTGTGTTTGTAGGTGATAACTACCTTCTTGGACCAGAAAGAGAAGAATTTGGATGAAATTGTGACATAAAACGAAGATTCAAACAAACTTATAAATACACATCCGTGTATAGCTATCATGTAGGTCATTGTAAACGTGCAAAGATTTGAAAATATTATTTTTAGCTGTGTATGCTACTGGTGTAAGTCTCTGGGCTTGTGTAAAATCACGAATTCAGGTGTTTTTGTAGATACATGATCTCCTACACAACTGTGTAAGTGGTTGTGTATATCCGAGAACCCTTAATTTTTCTATAAAAGGACATTATTAGAGGCAGAACAGAAGGAGGCGAGTTTTAAAGAATTTTTGAGTTGTAAGAAACACAAAGAAGAGTCGGTCTACATAAAGATTATGTCACAACATCTGATAGATAGCATCATTCAATCCATATTGTAAGAAGATTCATTAAAGATAAAAAGGAGATTTACAATATTATTTCCTTTATTTCTATTTGTTCTTTTGAATATTTTTTGTTGGTTTTGTCTTTTACAAGTAGGAACTAAATTGTTTAGTACCTAGATGTGTGATGAACCCTAAGTTATAAAGACAATATTATTTAACCCTTTATTTAATGTGATATATTCTTGAACTAATATATCTAGAATATTCGTGTATTATCAGATTTCATATTATTGAGAGTGAGAAATCCTTTTGTGTGAATAGTTCTACCATAATTAGAAGGAGTTGTATATAAACATAGAGATAGGTAGACCAAAATCCTCTAGATTAGGGTCAAAACTAATAATTAAATTCACGAATCAATTATGAACTCTTGGTTGTTTTATCTCAATAGATTTTCAATTAATCAATTGAGGGAGTAATTGTTAATATTCTTGAAAAAGATATTATCATAAAGATAAGAATTTTTAGAGTTCAATAATCAAAATTTTAATTACATGATAAAAGGCTAATATTTAAATATTCTTAGGGAGATTCATCACTTAGGTACTATTTAGTTGATATCAATTTTTTTTGTATTTTCCTTTACCTGAGTTCATTATTGTTTCAATCTTAGTTTATTAGTTTAAATTTTAATTAAATCCATACTTTGATTTGATGGTTAGATAATAAGGAAAGGGTGAATACTAGTACTTAGAATCTTTATAGGATTAACCCATACTTGCCAGTGCTAGCTACAGCTACACTGTGCACTTATTGTTAAAACTTATTAACCTTTATAAGCATTAAAAAATCAATCAGATAGATTTAATAGTAGCAGTAGCAGATAACATATCTGATGAAAGTATAAGAGGAGACTCGGTTTAAGATGGTGATCTTAAGGCATATTATTGCAATATAAAACGTTGGGAATATCGAGGGCACCTAAATGAAGGTGCGTGAACCTTAAGTTTTTAGAGGTGTGCAGAATGTGAAGGAGCTTGAGAAATTTTTATAGGGTATCGAATAGTACTTTTCGATTGGTAAAGTACTCGATGCTAAAAAGGTTAATGTGACAACCTTATACTTTGATGGATATGTTAAGCTTTGCTAGAGAATGAGGACCTCTGTTGAAGTTTGTTAGGCCCCATTTCCAGAGTCTAACCTTTAGAAAATCATAAGACTTATCATTATCGGGTCATCTTTGCAAAACTCCCCTTTTCTAGGGGTAGCTCAACTCTTAGAATAGTCGACTAATACGATGGTAGTCGACTAGTCCATTTATCCCTTTCAACCCTAATACCTCAAAGATCAGTATTGGTGAGTCCACACATTACACATATAACTGCTTCGGGGCTATTGGTATAACTTTTCCTATAGGCATCCAAACTAGGGTTTCTTTGGATATATTGAAAGAGGACTTCAAGAGTTACAACTTTCATGAAGACCTCGAAGGCCAATTTTTATCTCCTGAAGGGTCGAAAATAGGGTAGAAGATAACCATGAACAGTAACCCAGATGATAACGTGAACAGTAACACAGACGAAGTCTGTGAATAGTAAAACAGACGATACTCTATGAATAGTAACACAGATGAAATCTGTGAACAGTAACACATATGATACTCTGTGAACAGTAACATGGACGAAGTCTATGAATAGTAACGCAGAGGATATTCTTCAACTTATATTACTTCTTAACTCCTTATAATCCTTGGCCTATGATCTATTCTTTGTGTTCTATCCTCTGTGGTTGACTTTTATCTTTTGTGTTGACCATTTATCGTCTGTGGTCTATCCTCTATGTTCTATCTTCTATGTGATGACGTGTCCTCTGTATTCTGACGTCATCACAGACGATACTTCTATACTCTACCCATCATTTCCTCTATGTTCTATCTTCTATATGATGATGTGTCCTCTGTATTCTGACGTCATCACAGACGATACTTCTATACTCTACCCATCCTTTTCTCTATGTTCTATCTTCTATGTGATGATGTGTCCTTTGTGTTTTGACGTCATCACAGACGATACTTCTATACTCTACCCATCCTTTCCTCCGTGCTCTGACGTCAACACGGAGGATACTTTTACTCTTTATTCCTCCTTGCCTCTGTATTCTGACGTCATCACAGAGGATACTTATACTTTTCGTTCCTCCTTGCCTCTGTGTTCTGACGTCATCATAGAGGATACTTCTACTCTTCGTTCCTCCTTGCCCCTGTGTTCTGACGTCATCACAGAGGATACTTCTACTCTTCATTCCTTCTTGACTCTGTGTTCTAATGTCATCACAGAGGATACTTCTACTCTTCATTCCTCCTTGCCTTTGTGTTCTGACGTCATCACAGAGGATACTTCTCCTTCTAAATTTTCCTTGCCTCTGTGATGTGACGTCCTCACAGACGATATTCTTCTACTGTATTTCTCCTTTGCATCTACCTTATTTATTGCAATCCATTAAGCTTCTCAACCGCTCTTATTTATTCAAAACTCAGGTCAGAATCGCCCAAATGTAATCATTAATCATTTCTCACATCTCAAAATATTTTGATCAACACATGCAACGTGAAACTTAATCGTGATCATAATCATGCGCAGAATCATATATATATTTCATTCATCCCCAAATGAATATTTGCTTTACAAGGCTTTAATAACCTTACAAGTCATTATACATCAGTACACTTAGACTAATAAAACTTGAAAGGTGACTAAAGCCTTAATGTCCCCAAAAAAATCAATCTTAAGGGTTACAAAAGAACATTTGCAGATTGGGGGGCTACCTTGTATCCTGAATTACTCACTTTCTTGTCCTTCACCTGAATTGGACAAAATTTGGAGGGGGTGAGCTTAAAGCTCGTGGGTAACAGGTTTATAACTTAGTAACAAGCAGAAAACCTTTTTGCACAAATAAAACATATTCAGTTACAAATCATGCATGCATTCATCTTGTTAAACAAATCATGAGCACATCAGAATGGTTCGGGTGGATCCAAAACAGAATGTACTACACATTTCCCCTAAGGGTCCTGTATAGCCATGAACTTATTGTAACATCCCCTCACTTATGGGAAAGGGCATTTTGGTCATTTTGAATGGGTTAGAATCATTGAGAGTGTTTCTAATATATTCATGCATTCATATAAGCACATGAATAATAAATAGTGAATATTTGCACATGAAATGTTTATACATGCATACATGACATTTTCCCGGTTCTTAATAGAGATAAATTGAAAAGTGCCTTGTGTGATTGAGAATTTGGGTTGGAGAGGTTCATAAGGGTTTTCCATTTTTAGAGAATTATAGGAATTTTTCGGGAATTTTCTGGAATTGTTTCCGGACCCGAAAAATTCTCAAGTGA
>JANQBM010000006.1:30148506-30158637 GCA_025594535.1 Erythroxylum domingense
AAGATGTCATGAATGCATGTACAATAAATTTTTCATGAGTAACAATCGTTGTTCACAAGTGCATGAGCATGAGATGTAGTTTTTCTCTAACTTCTCCGACTGACCTCACTTGGACCCGTTTCTCAGGTCCGACCCGTTCTATGAAAACGGGATGTTACAACATGGCCGTGTAACCAACTGTGTTTCTTCATGATTACAAGATTTTTTTCAACTTATACTGTTTGATACATGACTGTGTATCATTTTATAACCTTAATTTTTAATATAAAATGACATTTGATCGATTAAAGAGAGATGGATCATTTTTGGGAGAAAATGAGGGACAGGGCATGCATTGTTTAGAGACCTATAGAGAGCTAAGCTTCCTCAATCTATTTCGGAGGTGAAATAACATTCGAGCATATGTACACTGTGTAATGTTGAATTATTCTCTCTTTAGGGATTGTTTATGTTATCCTATGTCTATTGATTGCGTATTTGAATAAAGATGATATGAATGTGTTCATTAGATTGTTTTTATGAAAACTAATTACTAGAATCTTGAATACAATATGTAATCGTTGTGCTTCCGATTCATTTGTAGTAACTAATAGTGTCGAATCGTTAGGGAAAACATAGCCTTGGTTAAATGACCCGAGCTTATGTGGTTGTTACTTTGATTAATTTGCTTTCCTAACTCGTAATGCAGCTATCTTATTAAATATAAATAGCTTGTTCTAGGATGTTCAATAGCTAGGTTTAATTAAAGAGCTTGTTTTAACTAAACATGACTTAAGGGAAAACCAGGGTTAACTAGATTATTATTAACCTATGATTAATAGTTCTAGGAGGTGGGAAAACAACAATTCAATGAAGTATGTTTAAGTGTGTGTAGGCTGAGATTGAATCGATGACTGGATTCTAAACCCATTCATCACTTTTTGTTTATTTTCTTTAATTTTCTTTATTTAGTTTAATTTTAATTTATTTTCTTATTTGGATCAAACCAAACCCCCAATAACCTAAACACCAATTTGTTTCATTGCAAAAGCTACACAAACAATCTCTATGAGATCGACCTAGACTTATTACTAGCTATAGTTTTAAAGTTTAGTTATTTTATGTAGTGTTATGATGGGATACCAATTTTCGCGAAATTAATAGGGAGTGTGGAGTTTAGTTTTTGTTCTTAATTTTAATTGGTTTTTCAAAAATATTTGTTTATAACTAGTTTCTAATATATTTCTTGATCTTTTGACTTTTTTTAGTATTTGTGTGTAAAAGCGACGCATGAAAGGGAGTATATCACTGATGGATATTATCAATGTTAGTGTTGAAACTTCTTCCCATAACTCATATTCCAATCCTAAAATCAAATTTCGAGTGATCATACAAACTTTAGTTATAGAGGGTATAGCCAATAAGACTACTTCTTAGAAGAGCTGTAAGATGCACAACAATTCCTATATGGATCACAAGCCTCTTATTACAACTTAGGTATATCTCTGGAAGATTTAGTTGATGCTATTGCCACTAATACTCTACATTTTGAGTAGGATGTAAGGCAATTTTTGCAAGATACAAGGTCTAACATCTAAAATTTGGAGAACTAACAAACCTCAGGTACATCTTTGGAAAACTTAGTTAATATCATTGCTACTAATACTTTGCAATTTTATTAGGGTGTAAAATGGTTCCAGCAAGATGCAATGTCATAATTACTGACTTAGGTAAGTCAGATGGGTCAGATGGTGGGAACTATCAACCATTTAGAACCACAAAGCAAAGAGAAGCAACCATCTCAACCCAAAGTGCACCCAAAGGAACGTTAATGCGGAAACCTTAGGGAGTGAAAAAGAGCTTAAGAATCTTGAGAGGACCACTCAAAGGATTGCTTTAAAAAAATGGAGAAGGAGCTTGGAGAAGAAAATAACATATCATTTAGCTCATATTTGAGAATTGAGGCCCTTATTGTTCTTAAAACTAATCCTTCACCTTTACTTAGCAAGTTATAGAAATTAAGGGGGAAGGAAAAGAGTGAATAGACATTCGAGATGTTCTAAGAGTGTAGAGACTCAGTAAAAATCAAAAGTTTGAAGAGTAGGAAGACACTAAACTTGAGGGGAAGTCTACTCAAGTGTTATCCTAAATTACCACAAGTGGAGAACGATAGTGGTAGATTGCATAATGTTTTAAAGGGTAGTTTAGTTTATGTTTAGTTATTAAATTGAATAATTAACGCATGTTTAGGTTAGGATTATGTTGTTTAGTTAGACATTAGTGTTTTGAGTATTTTATGGGTTAGAATATGCCATTGAGCTTAAATTTTATGTAATTGAGATGCCTTGGTATATTTGTAAGTGTTTCAGATAAAATATCAAAGAATGGAGGAGAATTGGAGGAAGCCTGAAACCTGAACCAAGCCTATGATTATAGCCCATATGCTATGATTGTAATAGAACTAGGAGAGGTTAACCAAAATCGTGGCATGTTATGGCACGATCATGACAGAAGGAGAAATAATGTTCCACGATCGTGGCCTGTGCGACAGATAGCGCAAATAACCTTCCAGTTTTAAGTTTTCGAGGGACTTTTTGGACTTTCAGAATAATGAAAAACCCTAAGGTTACCGTAAATGACAAAGAATATATAAGGCATAATGATGTAACCCTAAAGCAGCTCTACATTCTGCCACAGTTGGAAGACTCCATAAGAGAAGAGGAAGAAGAGAGAGAAGGAAGAGGAGGAGAGAGGAAGCGGGTCCTCACAGCTGCTGCCTTCTTGAGTCGTCAGATCCCTTCAAAGTGATCATTTCTTTTCATCTTTGTGTTCTTTTACTTTGAATGTTAAAATGAATATAAGAATGATGCTTATACGTTTTGGATTGTTGATGATTTTCTAACTTTTCTTTAGGGATTTTGAATTGATTCAACGTTAATCTAGTTATCTTTTGTGTTGAATGATTGGGTGTTGTAATTAATTGCAATGTTTACATGTTTCGGTAATAAACTAAGAGGATGAACTGAATAAAAATGATTGGGATGGATTAATGAGAGTTAAGTGAATCAATAGACTACGTGATTAATCAAATCGGTAATTTGTATAGAGAAAGATCTCATATGAGGACCTAGTTGTTCATTAGAAAAATTAAGAACTAATTAATTTGTAGGCTTATCTTTAATTGAAAGATTACATTTTCAGTTACTCGACTTAATTAGGGATAATCAATTAGGGCTTAGTGATTATAAGTCGAGATAGAGTAATCCACCCTTCTATAGTCTAGAATCGACACCATATTAACACATAAGTGACTAGATTAGCATTAATGATAGGATAAATCCCTTCCTTCTTAATTGGTTAATTCTCTTGGTTGATTTTCAATTGTGATTTTTATGTTGCTCAACTTCAATTTCGTTTCGTGTTACTTTTACAAGTTAATTTTTTGACAATCATATTCTCATATTTATTTTTCTGTTCTATTTTTATTTTCATTTTTATTAATTTTTTCTAAGCCTTTGAGAACTTAGGATTAAATTAGTTCACACTTCCTCGTGTGATCAACCCTTTTTTTACTACAATTCATAACCCATGCACTTACAGTAGTTGAGGGTTTTAATTAGATGAAAACTTAACAATCAATAAGATTTTGGCGTTATTATTGGGGAGACGACGAATTAGTTTAATTCTAGTAGATTAAGGCATTTTCCCACTCTTGTGTCCATGCACTTGCATGAACATAAGAGTTACTAAAAGTTCGACTCAGATAGCTGAAACGTTGAACTCAACATCACTCGTCTAGAATGTGCCATTCAAAGAGCTCGACGTGAAGAAGAAACTACAAAAGTAACCTTGGAGGAATAAGATCGACAAGAGTTCAATCAAGGAGCAAATCAAGGAGCCTAACAAAGATATGGATTTCATAGGGTTGAGATTTAATATAGCAAATCAAGGTATAGCTAGGCGACCATTCTAAGCTTCATCATTTAAAATAAAACTCGCTCTGCTTAACATGATGTATCAAAATGTACAATTCTATAGATTGACCAACGAGGATCCAAATGAACATATTGTGAATTTCCTTGAAATATATGATACCTTCAATATCATCTGATGTCAGAAGATGCAGTTAGGATGAGGCTGTTTGCCTTTTCATTAAGGGATAGAGCCAAAGGTTGGTATCACTCACTTAGCCACTCCAATGTCATAATATGGGAACAATTAGTTCGAGCATTTTTAGATAAATAGTTTCCCCTCACCAAGACAATGCAGATAATCAAGGAAGTTCCTAACTTCCAGGAGGGTGATGGGGAATCAATCTATAAAGTGTGGGAGTGAGACAAGGATTTGCAGAGGAGGTGCCCACATCATAACCTGCCAAAGGAGTTCCTCCTCCAAACATTTTACAATGCGGTAAGCCCACCCACAAGAGGCACAATAGATACAGCATTAGGAGGTTCCCTTATGTGCAAGAATGTGGATGAAGTTGAGGAGTTGTTAAAGATGGCAAGAAACAGATGCTTATAGACAAATGAGCAGAGTAGACAACCCGCAACTTTCTGGAAGTAGAAAGGAATTATAGCTGTCAACCAAATGACAAATATGCAAGCTAAAATTGACAATCTAACTCGACAGCTAAATAATATAAAGGCCTCTTCCTCAGTTTATGTGAAAGTTGTACAACTGAAGTGCGCGCTGTGTGGGCAATTGGATCACGATACCATTAACTAATCTCTAATGAAGGATTATAAATCAGAATAAGTAAATTATATAGGAGCGTAATATGGTCGACGAGGGGGAAACAACCCTTACTCTAACCTATATAATCATAGGTAGAAGAACCACTCAAATTTTGCTTGGTTGAACCATGCGGGAGGTCAGGTCAAACCTTAAGGACCACCTATTTTCCAACAAGGGAAACCGAACAAAATGGACTCCAAATTAGATAAGATCTTAGACAAGTTTAGAGGTATGGAAGATGCTCATAAGTGGCTTGAAGGCAAGTTTGAGCAAGTAACAAAGAATCATGCCTGCTCAACACACAACCTAGAAGTCCAAATGGACCAACTGGCAGAAGCGTTATCGACTTGAAATGCAAAACCACTTTCAAGTAGTACTGAGACAAAACCAAAGGAAAGAATCATGGTTGTCACCCCAGCTAATGAGGAGAAGCTTGACCAAACTGAGAACGATGGAGAAAAGGAAAAGAAAAGGGCTGACAAAAATTTCCTGCAAAGTGAAATTGACTTAAAGCCAATCAAGGAGAATTAATCTAAAATTCCCTACCCCATTCTAGCGCAGGAAAATCCAAATCCAGTCAAGAACGAGGAAAGCTCCCAACTAGCTAAGTACAACCTACCTAAAATAAAGAAATACTAGCCTCTGATTCCAAATCCAATCAAAGCATTAAGGAAATCCAAAGAAATCGAACGAAATGAGGTTATGGAAATGATAGAATAATTAAAGACACGGTTTACCCTAATGGATTCTATCAGGGAGTGGGTAGAAAATGAATTGACAGTGATACTCCCACAGAAGAAGGACAATTTAGGAGATTTCTACATCCCCTGCATTATTGGAGGTGTTAAATAGATAAGGCATTTACTGGTTTAGGAGCTAGCATAAATATGATGTTGTATGCTTTATGTCAAAGATTAGGAGTTGGAGAGATAATACCCACTAAGATGCATGTTAAGATAACAAATAGCTTTATTCATTAGCCAAGAGATGTCATGAAAGGTTGATAAATTTACCTGCCCCATATAATCTTTATTTTATACATAAAGGAGGATATAGAGACACCAATGATCTTTGGATGGCCATTTTTAGCCACTGCTCGATCAATTATCGACATTGATGGAGGTGAATTGACCTTGAGAGTAGGTGATGAGCAGGTCTCCTTCATAATGTCGAAGAATGAAAAAAGTTCTCTCTAACCTATAGTTGTCATTAAGCGAACCAAAAATTGTGGACGAATAGAGAATATTGATGATCGCGAGGGCTCACCTGAAAAGGAAAAATCTTGAAGGAAAAAATAAAGGACGAATCAGAAGAAGAAAGGTGGTAGTATGCACAATCCAGTGTTTCACCTACACTTTATGAGATCTACGACCAAGCCACCATTGGAGGGCTCTTTTAGACCACCATGAGGGAAAAAATGTACATCGAGCTACTAAAAATAAAATAACTGCATGGGAAGCAACCCATGATTTTTATTGGTTGTTATTTCGTCTTTGGTGTTAGGTAGTTTTGAATTCCATTGTTTGTGTGTTTTGATTTCAAATACATGTCTTGGAAGAATTGAGGATCAATTTTTGCATAAGATGCTATGGAAGGAAAGTACAAAGAGTTCATGATGCAAATAAGAAGTTAAGGAAGGATCTTGGAGGTTAAATGAGGAGAAGACAAAATATTAAGAAAAAAGTGCAAAAAATCTTCTGTTATGATCGTGGCTTATCATTCCACAATTGTGGTATTTAGAAAGTTAAGGACCATGATCGTGGCCTGCAGTGGGATAATAATGTCCCACGCAATTTTTAGCTACAATTTTTACAATTTTACCTTTTTTGCATCTTCCTCACCTATATATTTACATCTAACCTTATTTTCCATTCACCTTTCATTCTCTCACTTTCGTTAACCTTAAAATCTAATTATCCTCTCACTTCCCCCTAACGATCCTCATGTTTTCAATTTTCACTGATTTCCTCACAACTCTAGAACTAATGGGTTCATGCATCAAATAGACGATTACGCGTGCATGATTGGGGATGGTTGTATGTAAGTTTTAATTTTTAACCCTTGATAATCTGCAGCACACGGTTTATTAACGTAGTACCAAGGTGTCGATCCCATGAGGAGGGAACTAATCTAATCCTAAAATCTAAGGCCAGAGAAAAATAAAAAAAATTCAAGATGCAACGAAACTAATATGAGAATTTAATTCAATTAATTAACTTAAGAATCAAACACAAAAATACTAACTATTAAGCAATTTGCAACACAACCAAGAATCAACTAAAGGAAATTACCAATTGAGAGAAAGGAAATTTTATATATCCTTAATGCTAACTTAACTGATTATGAATTATTGGATTGTTGGTTTTAGACTATCTTAGGGTTGATTATTCTCTCTTGAGTTATAATCATTAACCCTAAATCATAAACCCTAATCAGATTATGGAGGTTGCAATCTCTCAATTCACAACCTATCCAAACCCTAATTAGTTCTAAAGTTCTTTAATAAACTATCAGAAACCTAGACGAGATCTCTCTCCATATAAATTATCAATCTATTTTAATTTTGGGTTTTATTAAATCAGCTAACTCTGGTTAGTCCAATTTAATCGTTTTTCTTTTGATTCACCCTCTTAGTTTATTATCGAATTATGCAATAGTAGAATCAAACTATAACAATATCCAATAAACACTTAAATAATTAAACTCTCATTATTTCAAGAATAAAATTTTGAAGGTGAATTTAAAACATCTTTGACATTCTAGATCCTATTATCAACTATTCAATCCAATTCTATACAATAATAAAACTGAATAGAACAGGAAATACAATCTAAAATGGATGATGGGAGGCAACGATGTCGAGAAACCTCTTGATCCAGGAAGTACTTTGAGTCAGATTTTTCTCCTCTTCTTTCTTCCTTCTTCTCTTCCTTTATCTCTCGATGATCTCTCTCTAGTTTTTCTCAAAGTGGCTTATGCAAAAATCTCTTTTCTCTTCGTCTTTATATTCTTTTTATATCCTCTTGTGTTTTATGTAACCTAGGATTTTTTTGTGGTCCGAAAGATCCAAAAAAACCCTCGAAACTTGAAATTTGTGAGTGTCTGTGTGCTTGCCTAACGCAGGCCACAATTATGGCCTCGCTGGACATTATCATGGATCACATTTGATCCTTTTTTCATAATCGTGGCTTGTAGGCCACGATTGTGGGCTGTTGTTTTGGCCCGAGTGTCTCTAAAACTCTTTCGTTCTTCGATGTTGACCCTGAAATACTAGCAAACACATCAAGGTATCTCAAAAACATAATATTTAAGCTTGAAAACTAGTACTACACTTAAAACATAAATAATTAACAAACTAACACAATTCTAACCTAAACACATACCAAATGATTGAATTAATGGCTAAACACATATCAAACTATACCCTAAAACACAGTCAATTTACACTTCTCAACATCTTTACACTTAAACGTTTTCTTGTCCTCAGGCAAACAAAACAAATAAACAAAACAAAATCACAAAGAACATAATGCAATAATGAGACCATGGCTTCAACTTCATGAAACAAGTTTAATTCTAAACACAATCATTCAAGTTAATCTAAATCGTTAACATACAAAATCTGCGTCTGTGAGCTCTGGACTAACTATACATATTAATCAAAACCCAAATGTCAAGTTATTAACCCTTTTCAATTGTACCCACACATTAATAATTATTTGGTCATTATAGAGTTACATTAATAATTATTTGGTCATTCAAACTCTATAACTACTCCTAAGTACGTTTTCATGAAAAGTTAAGCTATTTATAATTTTGATATGTTTTATTAGAAACCATATATTTAATTACCTTTTGTGGACATGAACCTAGTCTTTTTACGCAAAGATAAATATTGGTAATGAATGTCGATCCGGTTACTCCACTAGGTCATATTTTTATTAAGTCGCTTGGTTGGAACGTCATTATAGCCTTTTGATGTGAAGGCACATATTTGTGAAGCGTGTCGATCTGATTACTCAGCTACTTCACGTTCTCAACTGGCTATTAGCTCTATTCATAACCCAAAGGTCAAAAGAATAGTTATTTATTTAAAATTTACAAAAAAATTTATTTATTATTTAATGCTTCGTTTGTTGCTTTAGCTACTCGTTTTTATGAAAAATACTAGCAAAGCTACTTTAGTCGAAAGACTTAAAATTATGAATGAATGTGACAACTTATAGGGTGATAAACTAGCACTAAATCCTTATTAACTTCCATATTTATCCAAAGAACATAGATTACTAATTTCGTGAGTTAATGACTCTTCGCAACCTAATAGATTATGTTAAAAATTAAATCAATTTCAATCCATATAAGCCATTGATACATTCACACAATTCACAATATGCATCCTAAACAAACTAACATAAAAATATGCAGAATTCACACTCAACACACAATGCTCCCCACGATTGAAAAACACACTATTTGCAATGTGAGAAGGGGACAAACAAACACACATAGAAGGAAGAAACGTAAAATAAAACAAAAACAAAAATAAAGACTAAATTTTAAAGAAAAGGGTTAGAAACAGAGCCTCATGGTGTCGAAGGTGGCAGTTGAACACTTTGAGCCTCAAAGTTTCAATGAATCTAATGTATATCCCGACTTTGACATTGTTGTGTGTGAGCCATCTCCTTCATCCTTGTAGAGTTCTCCAAAAGTGTGACAATAATTGCTTTGGTGTTGGAGAAGAATGCATTGAGCACTTTCTTCCAACCAGAGTCTTCTGTGTCCTCTTCAGAATCCTTGCTAGTAGAGTCCTCTTCTACTTACTGAGGTGATGCTGTGCTAGAGCTCGCTTAACTGGCCTTTATCTTCACATGAGTCTTTCGGCTTATGTCTAGGAGTTCTATGTTGTGGGATTTTAGGATTTTAGTATGCCACTAGTGATGGTGATTTAGAATATTAGAGAGGAAGATGGTTAAACCACTACAATCCATGCCATAGTACTCAACAATGGCAGAAACCAAATAACCTATACCCAAGTTGTTGCTTCTCTTACAAAGAGTCACAATAATAACATTCAATACAAGTGTGGAGGTACACATTGAGATGTTGTGATCCTTGTACCACAATAGAAAATTTTCCTTTACAGAACACTTGTTGGTTTTTGATTTGTCAAAACCATTTTGACACACGAATTTATGTAACAACAAGTGCTCATGGCTTCGTATAATGTTGTTATGAGAATTCTTGGCATCGAACCGCTCCAACCTAGTAAGCTCATTCTAATAATAGGAAGCACAAAAATCCTCGTTTTGATCGACAATGGAAGATTTGGGGAAACCACAGATGTAACATCCCGTTTCCAGAGAACGGGTCGGACCAGAGAAACGGGTCCAGGTGTGGTAAATTACCACATCTCAT
>JANQBM010000006.1:30158737-30180607 GCA_025594535.1 Erythroxylum domingense
TTGAGATAAATTCTTCAGACATGTAAGTTGACTTTTGTCTCCACGTGTGTTAGGCTTTAGTTTTAACCTTCAGCTCATAGATTCTTCGAGAAGTATTCTCCCCCTTCTCTCTTCAACAACTCTCAGACACAAACACATACTTCACCTCTGTTGTTCAATCTTTCATGTATTCTTGTTGACATTGAGTGGAGATTGCTGGAGTAAGAGTGATTTTATCACAAATAGTAATATGTTTGTCATTCTTTTCATAATACTTAAGCCAAATCTATAATTCCGTAAAGAAATAAAATCAAACATAAGAACAAAAATATTTTTTTAAAATGTCGATTTTAGTATTTCATCATAAGAATATCCTTTCTAACAAGTACATTTGTTTGGGACAGTATGAATTTTTCGGATTCAAATACATATTTAATAACCAGTTTGACCAAAATATTAATACTAATAAGATTTCTAGTCATTTAGGAATGTGAGAGTAACCTTCTTACTCAAAGTAAAGATAGGTTCAACAACATTGCTCCTGATAAGTACCTGGGACCTTCCTTTGGTTCTCATTTGAATCTTATGCCCATCATCAATTTATTTATAATTCTTTGAAGAGGAACTTATCATAGAAAACATAAAAAGTGGCACATGTGTTATACCACTAACCAAAAGTGTCAACCTCCAAGCCTAGGCCAACTTGATTGTGACTCTGACGAATCGCGACTTAGTGGCAATCCTAACAACTCAAATTTCACTATCAAATTAAGTCACATAAATGAATGAAAATAACCTAAAGGATAAGATCCTTTCTATCTAGAAACCTTCACATATCTAACATTAGAAGCCACTCTTTAAACCCAACTATATCATTATGCTTCCGCTTCACACTAACTCCTAAAGATACACAAAGCCAAATAGTACACACGAACTAAGTAGAAATAATAATAAAATACATGTAAATAAACATCCCTTTATTCTATATATTGTAAATATCCACAATTATCCCTGTATTGCACAATTAATTTCTCTCTATAATACTTTCCAAAAAAAGTCATGATGAAAGTAGCTTAGAAATTTACAAAATAATAATAAAAATACATTAATAAAATACAAACCAATATTTTAGAAACCAGACCAGACATTGAATCGATTAAACGCAAAGTTTAAGGTTTAAAGATTCAATCGGTATTGAACCGCTATAAAATCGATATATAATAAATAAAAAGTAAAAATTATCATAATAAATACAAATAAAATAATTTTTTGAAATAAAAAATACACCAATGAATTAGAGGTTATAGTTATACTAAACTTTATAGCTTATATTATAGAAAAAATTAATTATCCTTAATAAATAAAATATATAACTAAATTGACAAATTGTTATATGAGTAACTATATATTTATATTATTATTTTCTTTAAATTATTTTATAAAAATAAAATTCATTTTAAATATTAAAAGAGTCAATATAATTTACAGTAATATTAAATTAAATGTAATTATGGTACAAAAAAGTTATAGTTCAAATAATTGGACAAGGTTAAAAGTAAATAATAAAAGATAAAAAATACAAGATAAAGTAATTAGATGGGTATAAACACTTGAAAAGTAATTATTGATTAAATTAAAAGCATGTCAACATCGTTTTCTAGTGTTACCATATAAACAAGTAATTTTGAAAGGCTATATTAAAATAATAATTGTTGACTAAAGAGAGACACCAAGCAGTGTGATTTGTGGAATTGATTCATTGTGTCAACAAGAAAGGGGCCATTTGAGTATATGAGAATGAATTATGCACAAAGAAATGACAGGCAAGTAGATAGATTGTTTGTTATTGCTTGCCAACAGTAGAATGGTGAACAAAATCTCACTTATTAAACTTGCTCCAATAATTACCATAGTTTTTAGCTTTGAAGTTTTCAATCAGCAAAGTATATATAAAACAACTACCAAAATTAGCTTAAAATGAAATCGAGTTCAACCATTACAGAAAACTAATTAATCAAATTATCCTATAAAGCTATCAAATTATGCTTATCTGTTATTTCTGAACAAATTGAAACCGTGAATAACAGTGAACAAACTTAAACTCTATACGAACACTTCACACCCACAAAAGCCTTTCTTGATCCTTATTCTCATAATAGCTTCGACACCCAACTCCAAAAATAAGGCACGATAATCTGTTAAAAACCAAGGATGATCTTTGTTCTCATCTTAGCTTAGACACCCATATCCAAAAACAGAGAACAATAATATGCTAAAAACACCAAGGATGATACTTGTTCTCACCTTAGGTTCGACACCCATCTCTAGAAATAGAGAACAATAATATGCTAAAAACCAAGTATGGTTCTTGTTCTCACCTTAGCTTCGACAGCCATCTCTATAAATAGAGATCAATAATTTGCTACCTTAGCTTCAACACCCATCTTCAGAAATGGATAATGACACCACCCATCTCTAGAAACAGAGAACAATAATCTTTTACCTTAGCTTCGACACTCAACTCCAGAAACAGAGAACAATAATTTGCTAAAAACACCAAGGATCAACTTACCATGAGAGGTTGTTATGCCCCTTATCCCTTTGTTCTAAAAAAATGTTGCTACAATTTGACCTAGCTAGCTAGCGATTCCAGTTCGCGGCAAAGAATAAGACAACAAGCGAATGTACCTTTGTTCGCTTCTTCTCCACTAAGCATGAACTTTTAAGGATAATTGTAGGTTGGTGGCTACCCTTTATTTACCCACAAATGGAAGTGATGATGATGAGATTTGCAAAGCGAAGACAGTGAAGAGGAAAGAGTAAAGGGAGGAGAGCTTTTAAGTTTTAAGTTTTGATTTCAAATGTTTATAGTTCCAACGGCTGGTTCACCGATAAACTGACTGGTTCTCACATAAACTAGCCGGTTTTTATATTTTTAGGTTATTAAATGAAACCGAGCGGGATAACCAGTCAGATACTGTTTCTAATCGAACTGGCCGGTCTGATTCAGTTTTTAAAACATTGATGCAAACTAAACAATACAATTCTGTATATATGACGAAGATGATGTTGGTTAATTTACTCTAACCAATGGACTCATACATCCTTGGATTTGATGCTCGACTAATCCACCTTAAACAATAGACCCATATAACCCCAAATAATAGGCTCCAAGCAATAAATGTTACATGTCCTATTTTGGGGATAACTAATTCTCCTCGACCAACAGAATGATACATACCCAATTTTAGTGCCTACTAATAGGTCTCGATAAGCCAATACACTCCATACATTACATTAAGCCACACAAGCCCATCAAGGGACTTACAACACATTCTAACATGAATAAATCAAATCACATGTTACACCATTTACACATAGGCATTGATATCATGAGATATAGTTATAGACAACATCCAAGTCATCAATGGTATCTCCTCAACACATAAAAATACACTTTGTATGAATATTTGATAGTCATGGATTGCATCATGTTTTGTGGGTAGTTTAGGATGTGTTTAGTGGTTAAATTTAATCAATTAGTGTGTGTTTAGGTTAGCATTGTGTTAGTTAGTGAAATATTTGTGTCTTGAGTGTTTTATGAGTTAGAGCATGCATTTGAGCTTCAATTTTATGTTTTTGAGCTGTTGTGATGTGTTTTCTAGTGTTTTAAGGCAAATATTGAAGAATGGAGGAGATTCGAAAGAGGCTCGAACTAAAACAGAGGCCCACGATCGTGATAGAAGCATAGAGGAAGGGTCAAGATCGTGACAGAAGCAAATGGAAGGAGTCACGGTCGTGGCTTTGTCTATTGCGCAATCTATGATCATGACCCATAGTGCCATAATCGTGGCACCTTATTTCCCCACCTTGTTTCCCTTATGCCAAAAGGGGAAACAAGGTGCCACAATCATAATCAAGGACTACGCAACAGACATAGTGCCTTAACTTTCCAAACTTCATTTTTTAGGGACATTTTGGAACTTTGAAGCACAGACAAAGCCTTAAAGTTGCCCTAATTAGAAAAGGCTATAAGAAGGAAAAGAGAAGACAGAAAAAGGGAGCCTCCAATATGCCATTTTGGGAAACACTCCAAGAGGAGAGAAGAGGAAGAGAGAGAAAGATGAAGAGAGGAGAAAGAAGCAAGTCTTTGCAACTGCTGCTTTCCTAAGGCATCCCGATCCCTATTCCAAATGTATTTTTTTCATCTTTATTTTCATTTTCTTAAATCTATGATGAATACAAGTATGTTAATGGAATTGGGTTTGATTAAGATGATCTAACTTTCTTTTAGGATTTTATCTTAAGTTAATGTTAATCTAGTTATTTTTGTATTATTTTGATTGGGTAATTTGATTGATTATTGTATCTTCATGGTTCGGTAACAAACTAAGAGGGTGACTCGAATGCAAAATGATTAGTTCGATTTAGTGAGAGTTAGGCGATCCAATAGACGATGTAATCAATCTAGTTAGTTATTATATGGAGAGAGATCTCGTGTGAAACCTGATTGTTTGTTAGAGAGTTTAAAAACTAATTAAGTTTAGGACTGTTGGTAATTGAGAGATTACCTATTTAGTACTTCAACCAATTAGGGATTATTAATTAGGGCACGTGATTATAACTCGAGAAAGAGTTATCCCCCTTTCGATAATCTAAAACTGACATCCCATTAACACATAAATGGCTAGGTTAGCATTAATGATAGGAAGAATCCCCTCTTTTATAACTTGGTAACGTTTCTTGGTTGATTTCCAATATGACTTTTGTGTTGTTTGATTTCAATTTCTTTTTGTGTTAAACTTGCGAATTAATTTCTTGATAATCACTTCCAGTATTTATTTTTCTGTACAATTTTATTTTAATTTTACTAATTTTATTAGCCTTAGATAACGTAGGATTAGATTAGTTCACACCTCCTTATGGGATCAATCTTTCATATATTACATTTCACGACCCGTGCACTTGCAGTATTTGAAGGCTATAAATTGTAAAGCTTGCCGAACATCAACAAGTTTTTAGCACCGTTATCGAGGAGGCATAGGATTAGTTTGATTCTTGTAGTTTAAGGTGTTTTCCCACTCTTGTGTCTGTGCACTTACATGAACATAAGGGCTACTAGAAGTACAAGTCAGATTATTGAAGACTTAAAACATCGCCCATTTGGAATGAACCATTTGAAGAGCCAAACACCAGGAAGAAGAAGTTGAGGAACTAATGGCGACATAATTTCCTCAAAAAGTGCATCAAGGAGCTCAACCAAGGACCCTCACAGATTTCATAAGACTGGGCTTTAATGTAGCCAATCAAGGTGTGGCAAGACCACCAGTTTAAGCTGCCTATTTTTAGATCAACCAGCCCTTTAAACATGTTACAAACAAATGTGCAATTCTATGGATTGATAAATGAGGACCCAAATGCACATATGGTAAATTTCCTTGAAATATGTGATACCTTCTGATATCATCAAATGTCGGAAGATGTAGTTAGGATGAGGTTTTTCCTGTTCATATTAAGAGATAGGGCAAAGGCTTGGTATCACTCTTTTAGCCCCTCTGATATCCCTACATGGAAGCAATTGGTACGTGCCTTATTAGACAAGTATTTTCCCCTCACCAAGATAACCAAAATCATCAAAGAGATGACAAACTTCCAACAGAGTGATGGGGAATTGTTCTATAAAGCGTGGGAGAGATACAAGGATTTGTAAAGAAGGTGCCTGCTAATCTAACAAAGGAATTCCTTTTGCAAACATTCAACAATGTAGTGAATCCACCCATAAGAGGCACCATTAATGTAGCCTCAGGAGGATAGTTAATGAGGAAGACAGTGGATGAAGTTCAGGAGTTGTTAGAGGAGATGGCGAATAACAGTTGTCTGTGGACAAATGAGCAAAGTAGACAACACACGACCTTTCAAGAGTAGAAAGGAGCTATAGTTGTTGATCAAGTAACAGAGATGCAAGTAAAGATTGACAATCTAACTCGACAGTTAAACAATATGAAGGCCTTTTCCTCAAGTTCTGTGAAAGCTGTTTAGCTAAAGTATGAGCTATATGGGAAAATAGACCATGATATCATTGATTGTTTCTTGATGATGGGTCTTGGGCAAGAACAAGTGAATTACGTGGGAGTGCAATATGGTCGAGGAGGGGGAAACAACCCCTACTCCAACACGTACAATCCTAGGTGGAAGAACCACCCAAACTTCTCTTGGTCGAACAATGCAGGAGGTCAGTTCATACCTCAAGGACCACCTGGTTTCTAACAAGAGAAGACGAACACAATAGACTCCAAATTAGATAAGATCTCAGACTAGATTAGAGGCATGGAAGATGGTCATAAGAAGTTTGAAGGTAAGTTTGAGCAAGTAATAGAATAATGCCTTCTCAATACACAATCTGGAAGTCCAAGTAAGCCAATTGGTAGAAGCGCTATTGACCCGAAATGCAGGAACCCTTCTGAGTAATACTGAGATAAACCCAAAGGAGAAAATCATGGTGATCACTAAGGCCAATGAGGAGAAGCTCATCCAAACTGAAGACAATGGAGAAAAGGAAAAGAAAAGAGTTGATAAAAAATTTATGTAGAGTGAACCTAAATTGAACCCATTCAAGGAGCATCAATCTAAAATTCTATACCCCATTCTAGTGCAGCAATAACTAAATCTAGTCAAGGATGAAAGGAAAGCAGAAGAACAGAAGAACAAGGAAAGCACCTAGCTAGCTAAGTACAACCTACCAAAGATAAAAAAGTACCAACCTCCGATTCATATCCGATTAAAGCAATGAGAAAATCCACAGAAACCGAACTGAATGAGGTTATGGAAATCATAAAGCAATTTATGACATGACTTACCTTAATACAATCTATCAAAAAGTGTGTAGAAAATGAAATGGCAACGACACTCCCATAGAAGAAAGAGGATCCAGGAGATTTCTACATTCCCTGCATTATTGGAGGTATTAAAATATGTAAGGCATTTGCTTATTTGGGGGCTAGCATAAATATGATGCCATATGCTTTATGCCAAAGATTAGGGGTAGGAGAGATAATACCCACTAAGATGTTTGTGAAGACAGTGGATAACTTAGTTCATTAGCCAAGAGGTGTCATGAAAGATGTTCAAGTTAAGGTTGGTAAATTTACCTTCCTTATAGACTTCTTTGTTTTAGACATAGAGGAGGATATGGAGACACCAATAATCCTTGGACGACCATTTTTGGCTACCGTTAGATCAATTATTGACATTGATGGGGGTGAACTGACCTTGAGAGTAGGTGATAAGCAACTGTCCTTCACAGTATTCAAGAATGGAAAAAGTTCTCTCCAACCTATGACCATCATTAAAAGAATAGAAAATTGTGGGGAAATAGGGAATATTGATAATCAAAAGGGTTCACATGAAACAAAAAAATCTCGAAGGAAAAGGTGAAGGAAGAATAAGAAGATGAAGGGTGGTGGTATGCACAATTCAATGGAGCACCTACACGCTATGAGATCTACGACCGCGTCAAATTTGAAGGACTCTTTTAGACCACCATGAGGAAAAACATACATCGAACTACTGAACGTAAAAGAAGCGCTGCATAGGATGCAACCCATAGTTTTTATTGCTTGTTATTTTGTCTTTGGTGTTATATAGTTTTAAATTATGTTGTTTGTGTGTTTCGATTCCAATAAATATCTTGAAAAGATTGAGGATCATTTAGACTAGGGATAATATGGAAGGTAAGCACAATGAGTTAATGATGCAAATAAGAAATTAAGGATCACGAGAGTGGAAGGAAGAAACGACGGGGAAAAAAAATCAGAGAAGTGCAAAAATTTTTTGCAGGCCACGAGCAGAAGGGATAAATGCATTTTTCACTAAAAATTTTCCAATTTTATCCCTCTTAACCCCTTCCTAACATATATATTTACATTCCACCTCATTTTTCTTACACATTTTCATTTTCACACTCTCTCTCTAAACTCAAAACCTCATTATCCTCTCACTTCTCTCAAACCATCCATAAGCCTTCAATTCATTAACTCTCTCTAAACTCTTCACAAATCTCATTCCTAATGGGGCCTCACATTAAGCAGATTGTTAAGTGCACCCAACCCAAGGGAGAAGTTCAAGTATCAGGCTGCAACCAATGAAATAGGGCAATGGATTACGACGCACCCTTCCTAATCTTTTCAGGGGAGGAAAGTAAACGATTCCAATCTCTTAACCTTAAGTAAATAGTTGTGCCAAGTACTTTGACTTTGATATATTAGAAAGAATAGGATTAAGAGAAAAGGTTGAAACCTAAGGAGAAAGAATTCAATGGGGAAAATCCATGCACTTCCATTATCCTATTTACCAAGAATTAACCCTAGAATTCATTGCATCACTCCAATATAACTCAAGTAATTCTGTAGAACTGTGGTTTCAATTGTAGGGCAACCATATGAGCAAAATTACGAAATTTTGTGGATTCCCCGAATCCCCCATAGTGGACAAGCACGATGACTTTCGTGCCACCTACTATTGGACCAAACTAACTGGTTGGAGAGCTTCGATGCGAAAAATGCCCACAATAATATTATCTAAAGCCACGAATATTTATTACTACACAAATTTATGTGTCAAACTATTTTTGACAAAACTAAAACTAATAAATGATCGACAAATGGGCTTTTCATTTTGCGGTGCATGGATCATAGCATCCGAGTTTGCACCTCCACCCATATATTCAATGCCATTACTACTTCTCTATATAAGAAGAGTAATAATTTGGGCATGGGGTACTTGGTCAAAATGTACAATTGGCAGAATTCCTTTAAATACATTAACTACATATTATATTATTAATGTTTTATATTCTTCATGACCATTTAATGGAAAAATTAGTGTATTATATTGCAGGTGTGGGAGCAGGAGCCTCGAAGTATAATTTGAAATTGGAAAGTAAATTTGCATAATCATAACAACCTCAAGATGGAGAAGGGGTTGGTTTAGATGGAACTGAAATTTGGAGTGGAGTTCTTCAACCTTTTCTATATTAAAGGAAAGGAGCATTCCTCTATCGACATTCCCTACCGGTGGGTTTCTCACGTACGTTGAACCAGGGATGTGTTTGTATTTTTATTCATTTTCACGAAAACTCTCCATTGATGGTGGATTAGACATAACTGCTCTTTTTGGTTTGTAAGTGGAAAGATACTCACCAATGGCTCCCAGCCGAGTGAGAAGGTAAGGGGTGGAAGTTCCAGCCACCCTTATATTTACACGGGGTATGTATTTTTTTGCGTGATTATCTGTTTCTTAGTTTGTGATTTTTGTTAAATTCTCAGCCCAGACGTTCTGTATGGTATGATTATTATGGCATGTTCATTACTATGTGGTTTGTTGTCAGGACCCATTATGTACTTGCTTTTCTCGTGTTTCCCTGAATTTGTCCCCTACTGTAACATGGTTTAGGTGTTATGATTATTGGATAAGAGAGTGCGGGGTGTTGTCCGCAGCTAACATCTCAAATGGTTCAGGTTCGCTGTACAGGACTGAACTGCGAGGTCCTATGTCTCTTGTCATTAGTAGGTAATCGTTTTCTCTAGTAGTCTTGAGCCTCCTTACAAATCTACTATTAAAAAAATCAATAAGTCTTTTCAGGTAGAGACTTGTTGGTAGTCAGAGCACGTTTTTTACAAGTCTTCCTGTATAAGACAAAGCATTTAGGAAGTAGTTTATAGAATTATAGTGCAACATCTGCTAATTGTCTTTCTCTCTATACTCTTCCCTTCCCTACCAGTACAAACCTTACCACCTGCTTGACCCTACAATATATTACCAGTGGGCCCTTAGGCATTGGAAAGAGTTGATTCTTTTGCATCTGCTTCTTTTTTGACCAATACCTTTTATTGTGCGGGTTTGACAGATTTTGTGAGTTGCTTTACATGCATTTTTCAGTCATGCCTTTTATTGTGTGGATGTTCTCCCTCGTGCTATATTGAGTTTGTATTTATTTATTTATTTATTTTCTATTATTATTATTATTATTATTATTATTACTATTATTATTATTATTATTATTATTATTATTATTATTATTATTATTATTATTATTATTATTATTAAATCTATCTATACATACATTTCTATCTATCTATATATATATCACAAGGAAGTGCTAGGTTAGTAACATCGAGAGGGTGTGAGGGCCACAAGCTAGGAGGAATGGCTTCTAATTACACAGATGGGATCCGTGCTAGCTGTTCGGTTCTTGCAACATGCAAGAATAAAAAAGGGGACGATATATTGCGAATAGGCTCTTGGAACACTGGGACCCTCACGGGAAAGTCTCTAGAATTAGTACAAATTTTAGACAAATACATGATACAAATAGCCTGCATTTAGGAGACTAAGAGGTCAGGAGCTAAAGCAAAGGAGATAGGGAGGTTCAAACTTTGGTACTCTAGGAATACGCGGAAGTAGAATGGGGTATGTATCCTAGTGGCTAAGAACTTATAAACTAAGTGGCGGGGATCACAAGGATAAATGATAGGATTATGGTGGCAAAAATTATTCTTAGCAAGGATGTTCTCAATGTAATATATACTTACACTCCGCAAGCTAGGTTAGACGAAAAACAAAAATGTGTATTCTGGGCAGCACTGGATGGAGTGCTCTAAAAAATACCTGAATCTGAGCAAGTTATCTTAGGAGGTGATCTTAATGGGCATATAGGGGTTGTCTCAGACGTTTATATAGGAATTCATAGGGGTTTTGGATACGATACTAGAAATGAAAGTGGAAATGTCTTACTAGACATGGCCGTAGCGTTTGAGCTAGTGATAACCAATTTTTTTAAAATAAAAACGAGGCACACTTGGTGACGATTAAGAGTAGCACAAAGAAGACGCAGATTGATTATTTCCTTGTGAGGAAGAGAGTTAGAGCATGGTGCAAGGATTGCAAAGTGCTTCCGGTCGCACTTTTATTAACACCGTATAAATTTTTGATTTTGGATCTAGGAATTAAGGGATAGAGGACACATCAATTTACTAAGTGATGTTGTAAAATTAGATGATGGAATCTAAAAGGGGACATGGTGGAACATTTTAGGAATCAAATTTGGTATAGAGCTGTATGGGCCATGAGAGGGGATGCAAATCAGATGTGGGGGGGAGTAGCCCCCCCATAGTGAGAGAAACCACTACAAAACACCTAGGAGTCTCTAAAGGGCAAAGGGATAGGCGGATGGAATCCTAGTGGTGGTTGGAAGAGGTTCAGGGGACGGTAAAGGTGAAAAGGAAAGCATACAAAGATCTAGTAGTAAGTACAACATATGCGAAGCGGGTAACTAATAGAGTAAGGTACAGATTAGCAAAGCAGAAGAAAAACAAGACAATTCCAGTGGCGAAAGGAGAAGCATATGAGACTATGTATAAGGATTTGGATACATTCGAGGGAGCATGAATTTTTAAGTTGGAGCAAGATAGAGCACGTGCGATAAGAGATTTCAACTAAGTCTACTGTATACGTGATGAAGCAGGTCAGGTACTCACAGAGACACACCCCATTAAGAGTTAGTGGTAGAGATACTTTTATGACTTGTATAACTAAGGCATCTTGGTCAACAAAGAGTTAGGAGAACCCGCCGTATCGGACCTTTTTCCTAACTGGTCCCAATGCAGAAGGGTCACAAGGGGAGAAATTACAAAGGTATTGAGAGAGATGGGGAGCAGAAGGGCAGTTGGACCGGATGAGATCCCTATAGAGATATGGAAGCAAATAGGAATTATGGGTATTGAGTGGTTAGTTCGCCTTTTTAATGTGATCCTAGACTCAGCCAAAATGCCAGTTGAATGGAGATTGAGTAGGTTGATCCCTGTATATAAGGCCACAGAGGACATCCAATATTGTCACAACTATAGAGGCATCAAATTACTAAGTCATACCATGAAGCTGTGGGAGAAGGTAATTGAGAAGAGAGTCCGAAGAGCGGCTTCTATATCAGCCAACCAATTTGGATTTATGCCTGGTAGGTCCATGAAAGAAGCAATACATCTTCTTCATAGGCTTATGGAATGATAAAGGGAACGAAAATGAGATTTTCATATGATTTTTTTCGATTTGGAGAAGGCGTATGATAGGGTTCCTACGGAAATCTTATGGAGGTGTTTGGAGGCAAAGGGAATCCATATGACCTATATACACATTATTAGAGATATGTATGAAGGAGCCTTGACTAGCATAAGGACGATAGGGGGTGACACGGAAGCGTTTACTATTGGTATTGGCCTACACCAAGGCTCTGCTTTAAGCCCTTTTCTGTTCGCATTAGTGATAGATGAGCTTATCAAACATATTCAAGGAGAGGTACCTTAGTGTATGTTATTTGCTGACGATATTGTCCTAGTAGATGAGATCAAGGCAGGGGTCAATTTCAAATTAGAATGTTGGAGAGAGACATTAGAGTCAAAAGGTTTTAGAATGAGTAGGTTTAAGACATAGTATTTAGAATGCAACTTTTCGGGAAGCCAGATAGTCCATAAGGCGGCAGTAATAATTAGAACTGACGTCATACCACAAAAATAGAGTTTTAAATACCTCGGGTCCATTATCCAGAGAGATGGTAATATTGATGACGATATAGTCAATCGTATCAGATCTGGGTGGGGCAAATGGCGAAGCGCATCAGAGGTCTTATGTGATAAAAAGATTCCTTTCAAGTTCAAAGGGAATTTTTACAGAACGGTGATTCGGCCAACCATGCTATATGGGGCAGAATGTTGACCCGCCAAAAGTCGGCATACAAGACAGTTGTTAGTAGCAAAGATGTGTATGCTTTGGTGGATGTGTTACATTACCAGGCGAGATAAGGTCCGAAATCATGTGGTAAGAGATAGATTACAAATGACTAGTATTTCCGACAAGATGAGAGAGACCAAGCTTAGGTGGTTTGGGCATGTGAGCAAAAGGCACTCTGATGCTTCGATAAGACAATGTGAACAAATAATCCTTAGTGGCTATAAGAGGAGAAAAGGCAGATCATGCAAGAACTAGAGGGAAGCAGTTAAGAAAGATATGACAAAGTTGGCCCTTATTGTAGAAGTGGTCAAAAATAGAAAATTTTGGCGAGATAGGATAAGGGTAAGAGAAACCCTTTAAAGTACACCAAGACAATCGAGTAAGTGTATTACAAATTGTTTACTATAACGCTCGCACACCATATTCACCGCGTAGAAAGTCTAATATGTCTTTTCTAGTTTACGAGTCATAGACCAGTTGTTCTATTATACTATTTGTCTTTTCAGCACAGGTGTACGGGAAAGGTCCAACAAGGATGCCGTACATTGTAGGATTATCGTACACACAAGGTTGCAGCGCAAGAGTTCCTACCCCAAATAGAGACGAGCAGAGCCGCTCTGTTGCAGTCTATCAGGTATTTAACAGAGCTGGGCTCCATATCAGGTATATCCTTTGTTTCTATTTCCTTTCCTATTTTTCTTTATTTATTTATTTATATCCGAATTTATTTTCATGTCATAACGTATTTCTTTTCATCTCTTTTACCCCATCTTTTTAACATATTTAGTTTTCCCTTTTTACCCTTTTTAACCTGCATCACTTTTTCATTATCACATTTACATGTGGGTCTACCGAAAATAGCCTCTCTACTATGTAGGGATAAGGTTGCGTACTATCAAACCTCCTCAGACCCCACTTTGTTACAGTATTTCAAACTGGGTGATGATGACGATGATGATGTACTTGGTCAGGGCTGTTGCTAAGTAATATGTTGTTGAATGCAATGGACTAACTATCCATCATCTTGAGTTCATTAACACTTGTCATTTATAATGAGCTGAAATTTTGAAGTCCCACAATATGGAACTTTAGGATATCTGTGCTAAATCTCATTTCAAAACTAGGACAGGACAAGCAAGTTCGAGTTTAGCACCACAGCAATAAGAAGAGTACTCAACCAGCAAGGAATTGTGTGAGGAAACAGAAGAAGAGGGCTGGGAGAAAGTGCTGAATGAGAAAAATGTGTTGTCCGAGTGTGGGGAGGGTTGTGTGTATGTTTGTTTTTATTTAAGTGTGAATTTTGCATTTTGTATGCTAATTTGTTTAGGTTTACATTTTTTGAATTGTGTGAATGTGTCAATGGCTAGGATTTAACAGAATTGATTTATCTTTAAACATAGTTTTTTAGGTTGTGAATATTTTTTAACTTATGAAATTAGTGACCTAGGTTACTTTGGTTAAATATACATGTTAATTAGGATATGATGTTAGTTTATTCACCCTAGGAATTTGTCACATTTATTTATAATTGTAGGCCAATCGAATAAGTAGTATCGTTAGTACTTTTTTATAAGAATCACTGGCTAAAGAAATGAGGTAGAAAATAATAAAAAACTATTCTGCTAGCCTTCAGGTTATGAATAGAGATAATAGCCAGTTGAGAATGTGATGTAGCTGAGTAACCAGATCGACACGCATCATAAATGTGTGCCTTCACACCACAAGGCTACAATGACATTCCAACCAAGTCACTTAATAAAAACATGACCTAGTTGAGTAACCGAATCGACATTCATCGCAAATGTTTTTCTTCATGTAAAAAGGCTAGGTTCATGTCTATAAAATTAACAAAAACAATGTTTTGTCAAATAAAACCTATCGATCTTTGTGAACAACTGGAATTTTCATGAAAATATACTCAAGGATAGTTAAATTTTTTGATAGACTGAATAATTATCAATTCATGTGTGCAAGTGATAAGGGGTGAATAAACTTAACATTAAGGTTTGGATTAGTTGTATTTTTAGTCCAAGGTACTTAGACATTGATTTCACAAGTTATAAGTTAGAACAAATTGAGGGATAGTGTTCAAAGTTAAATTAGTTTCGTGAAGTTGAATATCATTGCCTTATTATTGCATTTGCGTGTTTGATGTTTTGATATGGTGTTGTTTTTCTTATTTTGTTTTTGCTTAAGGACAAACTAACATTTAAGTGTGGTGATATTGATATTCATGGATTGTATCATGTTTTGTGGGTAGTTTAGGATGTGTTTATAGTTAAATTTAATCAATTAGTGTGTGTTTAGGTTAGCACTGTGTTAGTTAATGAAATATTTGTGTCTTGAGTATTTTATGGGTTAGAGTATGTGTTTGAGCTTTAATTTTATGTTTTTGAGGTGTTGTGATGTATTTGCTAGTGTTTCAGGGCAAATATCAAATAACAGAGGAGATTCAGAGGAGGCCTAAACCAAAATAGTGACAGAAGCATGGTGGAAGGGCCATGATCGTGATAGAAGCAGATGCAATGAGCCACGATTGTGGCATGTTATGCGCGATAGTCAACGCACACCGACTTTCTGAACTTCATTTTTTAGGGACATTTTGGAACTTTGAAGTACAAAAAAAGCCTTAGAGTTTCCCTAATTAGAAAAGGCTATAAGATGGAAAAGAGAAGATAGAAAAGGGAGCCTCCAATCTACCATTTTGTGAAACACTCTAAGAGGGGAGAAGAAGAAGAGAGGAGAAAGAAGTGGGTCTTCGCGACTGCTGGTTTCCCGAGGCTTCTTGATCCCTATTCTACGTGTATTTTTTTCATCTTTATTTTCATTTTCTTGAATGTTAAGATGAATACAAATATATTTATGGATTTGAGTTTGATTAAAATGTTCTAACTTTCTTTTGGGATTTTACCTTGAGTTAATGTTAATCTAGTTATTTTTGTGTTATTTTGATTGGGTTTTGTGATTGATTATTATATCTTCATGCTTTGGTAACAAACCGAGAGGGTGAGTCGAATGCAAAATGATTGGGTCGGGTTAATAATAGTTAGCTGGCATTAGGGAGTGTGAATTTATTACATTAGTCCTAAAGCTTGGTTTATACTATGGACAACTATCCTAAGTAAACTACCAATTAAGAATAGAATTAGAGGAATATATTTAAACCAAACACGTGTATTTTGTAATCAAGAGTAAGAAATAGTGTATCGCTTGTTCTTTACCTATGAATATAATAAGGAAATCTAGAATCAAACTCTTAGATGGAGTGATCTCAGTTGCCCTGCTAGTAAGCTGGAAGCTATTTTGGCTTATCTCAAAACCTACATATTTCCCACGAATTAGGGATTATTTTGTTTCTTAAAAAGAAAAACGATGTTGTTTTGGGTTGTCGAGCTTAGGTAGCCCAAGTCTGAGTCCGACTTGATGGTCGGCCAACCCAAACCTGGCTTGATGACTTTTGATAAGATCAGGTCAAGCCTAGGTCCTTTTGCCATCCCTACCGCTAGCTCGCATAAGATTCTATTTTTCATAACCTTAAGCAACATCGTTTACATGATATGGAGGGAAAGAGATAGGAGAATATTTCAGAAGAAAGAGATAAGTAAGGAACATATGGTGGAGGAGACAAGCAGGAGAATTAGAGAGTGGATATGGGTATCAACTTAAACAAAGAAGATAAAGCTGAATTATGATAACGTGTGTTGAATTCCATAATTGTAGTAAGAAGCTGATCAAGAAAGAACAATTTAGCCAAGGAATAGTCTGCACATGCAAGTATGTTCATCCAGGTGTAGCCTTAAGGATTTTTGTAGATTAAACATATATACGACCCCATTTTTAAGATGTCTACTGCTTCAATTATTAACATTGCCAATATTTCAAAAAAAAGATACATTTTGTGCTCCACATAAATCTTTAACAAAATAACCTACTAATATCATGAAAAATAAAAGTATTAGTAACATATTTTTTTATTATTAAGATTGACAATTGTTTATGATGTCACAAAATTTTTAGATAGTTTTAACATGAAGTTTGTAATATAATGATCATATATGATTCTTACAAAAAAAACAATAAATGTTGAAATAATATAATGATATATGGTAAGTAATAGAAGATTTTAATTAGAAATTGAACAATTCTTACAGATAAAACAATAAAAAAGGTTTCACGCATACTCCATCGAAAAAGAAAATAAATAATTACATTTTTTGGATTCCAAGTGACATGAGACTCGATAGAAAAGGTAAAGGAGTACCCTATGTTTGGATACCCAAGAAGGCTCCTTGCATGTTGGAAGGCATCAATTATAACAGTCAAAGATCTTCCCTCAAGTGTTGGTTTATTGGCACCCCCTTCTAACAACTTCTTGGCTTTAACTAAACTAATAGAAGAAACAACGAATAAATCCCCAGATGTAATATGGATCACTACATTAGATGAATTGCATGTACAATACGTTTTGCCTTACAAACAAATAGCATAGGACTTAAATAGCTATGTCAAATGGTATAAGGAACCCAAATTCGAACACATACATACCTAATTGAGTAGACATGGTTTTTAGAATTGATGACTGTTCCAAAATAACTAATTTCTCTAATCATATACGGACCATCGAGACATTGCCAATGCCTCCATTTTCATCTATATTTTCTTGAAGATTCGAGGAACCTTTTGTAATGATCCAACTTTTTGTTAAATTACTCATAATGGACCAATAAGGAGAAAAGCCTATAATAGTATAAGTTGAGCTTAAGAAAGCTTAAGTTCATTTCTCTCTTAAACTTTTTTTCCTATAGGTTAATATTCACTCCTAACTTCCGACACTCAGACCTTCACCATTTGTCCACCATTTTTTATGGTCTAGGGCTCTACGGAAAGTACTCAGGATTTCCACAAAAATCCCTAAACTTGTTTCTTTAAAAATTACCCAGATTTGGACGAATCATGACTAGAAGTTTAAGTTCATTTAGGTAAGTCACCGATATTCTAGTTTTAGTCATTTTTTGGTAAAACTAATGCTACCATCGTATTTGACGGCCCTAAAAATGTAAGAAAGGAGGGAAATCTGACATCAATCGACACATTTTGTAGGTGAATAGAAATGGGTCACCTTTGAGCTTTAAACTTTCGATTCTCATAAACTGGGAGGAGTTTCGATACCAGACCAGTGCCATTGGATTCCTAGAGGTGAGCTCGTCATATTGGGGTGGGTGGTGACCCCACGCTCCGGTGACAGTAGTGATTTTTTGACCAGTCAAAAAATAGTTGAAAAGAATTTTTTAGATTCCCAAATATTATGTAGATCAATTTTCATAAAAGCAACATATTGAAATTCTTCATAGTTTGCGAGATAAAATTGAAAAATGGTTATGTTCTTATAGAAATGTGTGAAATTGATTAAATTGAATTGTGATTGATTAGAATTGAGAATATCTTGATGTATTGAGTATAAATGAGGGTGTATGGGTTAGAAGTTTGTATATTTGAATTATGATTGGATTCATTATGAATTGTTTTGAAATAAATGTGGATCAATTGGGCATGGACATGTAGTTTGGAGGCCCGAATTGAGTTGTGATTATTGGTAGTTACTGAAGTGTCTTTTCATTACAGGAATGACCCTTCTTTCGAAAGGGGGATGTTTATTTTACTGGGGAACTCTGTCAAATTTGTAGTGGGCTCCTCACAAAACATAACATCGTCATTTTTAAATAAAAAATAGAGCTCTTTAATATTGAGTCATGGTCTTATTCTCAGCATGCCTAAAATTGGTTTAATTTTTAAATCCTAATGTTCATTCATACTTATCCTACAATTCGAGACATTAGGTTCGGTACGAAGGAGTGCATTCTACCATAGTTATGAACATGCATTAGAATTCATTCTCATATTCATCATGAAAATCACCATCATTATCATATGCACGTATGACATTCATACATATGGAGTGACACATATATATGTATTTTATTGTGAAATGTTATGATTGTTTTGATATGTGATGATGTGAAGGATTGTTATAGTATGAGTTACATGTGGGTGTCACTAGGTTGTGCGCACAGTAAGTCATTAGTCGGGTATAAATTTGGGGCAATTTGGTCGAACTTGCTCTCAGACGCTAACCGATATATCGTACATGAGAGGTAGCATGATTGTGGAGGTTCGGTCGAGTTTGCTCTCGGATGACAATCATGTCGTAGTGAGGCTATGGCGGTTCGGCTGATGGTGGCTCAGGCGATAGTCCACTATATTGGACCAAATGACACGTGTGGAACAGGAAAGCCCCTATGGCTATAGTATGTGGGTAAGAGGAATGTTATAGGGTCAGTCATCAATCCTCCACTATTATTTGTGATTTGTGATTTTGATGATTATGTGATATGATATTCATATGGGAAATACATGCATATTTATAAACAAAATCATTATATTATGAAATTGCATTTATGAATATAATACATTATAAATATATATGTATCATTTAAAATCCTTAGGAATGCATAACATAACCATAGTATTAATTCACTTAGTGAGGTCTGACTCCCCTCAACTATTTTTTAGGATCTTATTTTCAGATCTTTTTTAATAAGATACTTCGTCAGTTTTCTTCCTCTTCAATGATTTGGTGCATGTTTGTTAGTGACCTTTAACTCTAGAGTCGTAGTAGTTTTGTATGTGTTAGATTTTCCTTTGTATTGACTATCTCAATGTTGTAGCAAATTGAGGATTGTATATTAGAACTGTTTGATTATTACAATTATGAGTTTGATCAATTTAAAATTTTATCTTTATTATAGATATAGGGATTTGAAGGTATTTTAGGCTTGTTAAGGGCCCAGTAAATCTTGAATTTACTGCTCCTTTGGTGCTAATCACGGTCCAAGGTTGGAGTCCTGACATCTTTACACAACATATAGTATATGCAATCAAACGTTTATCTAATAGCTTCCAAACAAAAAATGAGGTACAAATAATAAAGAAAGAGAGCTAATTCGAGTAATACTAAAAACCTTAAGGAAGAAGATCAACCAATGAAGGCAAGGGGTGATTAGACTTTGATGATGAGATTTGTTGTGAATCGATATGTTCTTCATTAGGGAGAATTTTCACATTCCTCCCATTGAAGGTCATTTCCACCATCAGAAACTAGTCTCCACGTTAACATTTCGTGATGAATTTTTATAAGCAGTTTTATTCTGAAAAGTCAATAGGAGACTTCTTATTTGAATGTTCCAACATTCTAGCAACGTTAATTTTGTGATCTATTAACTGAGACTACTTCATATGATAAGGCTGAGAATATTAAATGTGTATATACTATGTTTAGGGGATGTATAATTAAGTGTGCGTTCCTCTAAAGTCACTATTTTGATAAAAATAGTTGGGTCCCCTGAGCCCTTCCTCAGATATGGAGACATTTACTATGATGTAATTCAAAATAGAGTGAAGTATATAAACATCCCTCGCAGAAGTTAAATACTCTAACAGACCTTTCATTAAATAGTTAGTAGGCTTTCCTCAAACAAACATGGAAGTTGGGAAAAAAAATCAACTCATATATAACTAACATAGAAACACAATTCACCATCTTCCAAACAAAAACACAAACAAAAACCCATACACTATAAGTAGAACACAAAACCCACTTAAACTCCAAAACATAACAGAAAAATAGAACACAATAAGTAGGGTTTTTGCAAATAGAAAAGAAGAATAGTACCAACACAGGACACGATGCTTATTCGATGGTGATGACCATAACACAAGAGATGTCCACAATAGAGGAGACGATGCTTCTTCATCAGTGAACTAAGAGGAAATACGATAACTAACTCAAAAATGAAGAGAGCTTCATTTTGGTGTTAATAAGTAATGAAAAATGATGTTGTTTATTATTTAAAAAAACGACTTCGTTTGTTGTTAATGAAGAATATTAATATCATATTCTTAAAAATCAAATTTAATATTATTGACAATAATTATAAGTCTAAAAATAAATTTAGCTAACAACAATGACATTTCAAAAATTTTAAAAAACTAAAAACACAAAATTAATTTATGTTACATAAATTTATACTTTTTATTATTCTCTTTAAAATATATGTTTTGACAATTTAGTGTGGTGTCATAAAACTCTATTTATTATATATAAATTATATACTCATTTTTAGAAACCATATATTATAAAAAAATTTGCTAAATATATTTATAGAGAACGAGAGAGATATGTATACATATAGATAGATATGTATATATCTATATATATGTAGAGAGATATGCATATATTTATCTATCTATCTATCTATCTCTCTCTCTCTCTATATATATATATATATATATTTAATAATTACATCAAATAAAAAGAACAATAAATATCCTTAACTCTCTAACTATTACAATTTATAATAAGAGTTTATAATAAGGGAAAAACCAAGTAGAAGTGAAATCTGAAGCAAAAACATTTATAATTACATTGCATATATAAAATTTAACATATACATCAAATATAAGTAAAATTAAAAGAATAAGAAAAACAAAAACCTGGAACTTCATTCTATTTTCTATAGGAGGATACCTGCTATAACTGCACTAATCTCAATTATCATTTGACACAAAATCTTCATTATTAAGAGAAGCCTCATGTAACATCCAGTTTCCATACAAAGGGTCGAACCACAGAAACGGGTACATGTGAGACCAATCAGAGAAATTAGGAAAAACACATCTCATGCTCATGCATTATATAATATCCATATACATGTGAACAGTGATTTTTGCACATGAAAAATGACTGTACTTGCATTCATGACATTTCCTGGTATATAGTGAATAAATGTGATTTATTATGAAAAATATGATTTGGTTGTGTAAAAATTTAATTTGAGAGGGTTATTGTGGTTTTCTGATTTTTAGAGAATTTTAGAAATTTTTCGGGGTCGTTTCTAGACTAAGAAAAATGTTAAGTGGCATAATAAGGGTTTACTAGTAGAGGAAATGACTGCCTAATGGCTCTGAAAACTTAGACACATGAATTTAGAAATTATTGAATTGAGTCATTGGAATTTTGGAGAAAAATTGAAATTGAATTGGGAAGAAAATGAA
>JANQBM010000006.1:30397350-30412916 GCA_025594535.1 Erythroxylum domingense
GAAAGAAAAGTTTTCTTTTCTAGATTTTATATTCAAAAAGGAGGATACACCATTCAACCCCCCTTCTTGTGTATCTAGTTTCTTGAATGTAAAGTCTTTACTAACGTGTGATTTACTTCAATACCAAGAATAAAGAAGCAGTACCAAATTCACAAAACTAAAGGTAATTTAAAATCATTCAATGCAAAATTGATGACAAAATAGAACTAAAATATATCAAGAATAACAATTTATCAAACTCCCCTACTTTAAACTTTTGCTTGTCCTTAAGCAAATCAAACTGAATGGCAATTTAAGGGAAGAAAGATAACTAAATGTCGTAATAGTAAGATAATACGATCATGTAAAACAATTTGTTACATCTCACTTAATCAAATACACGCTCCAAATAATATTTCATCACTTACTATCTCTACCAAGCTTAACTCAAAGATTCAATCAAACTTAATCACAATAGATATTCATTAGCATCTTTAAATCTATAGGGACTCAATGGAGTATAAATACACATTTCAAAAACAAATTAGGATCATCCCTTTATAGTCCCCTCCGTCTCAAAGGAGTGCTTGGTGACAAATTTATTAATCAATATTATTATTCCCCAGTAACACACGCCTCAAAGGGGTACCTCATTAGGTATTTCCCCAGTAGCTTGCATCTCAAAGGGATACTAAAGCCCAATAACACCCTCAGTTGTTTCGAGTCATTAAATGGCCCAAAACGGAACTTAACTCTCCTAATTGCTAGCTGCTCCGTACATAAGCCACTTAAGGAGCACAAATGCCATGTCATTCATGCATACTAGAATTGGTATACTAAAGGTGTGTGATTTTGTGAAAATTGTAACGGCCTAAAAGGGGAAATTTTTTCCAATACTACCGACTCCATCCATTCAAGAACTTAAGGGAAGATGGTGCCGTTCCACCAACTTCTGCCAATATTGGTGTTCACACAAGTCACCAAGAATTTTTTTTATTTTGTTTGTTTGTTTATTTTTTTGTTAATATTTAAAAGCGAGCCAAGCAAGCAAAGCTCTAGTAATAGAATATAAACAACAATGGGGTCCCCAATGAAGATAAATTAGTTAGTCCCTTTCGACTTAAAGAGCTAACTAAAAGAATTTGGATGGAAGGTCAATTTATCTCAAAACTAAGCCTGGTTATGAATGGGCTTCCACCATTATTACGGAGTTAGTAATTGACAAAGGTGAGTGCATTAGGAAATCACAATAACAAACCACCCTAATGTTCTAAAAGAACTAAATAACAAAACAAAACAAAACAATGATAGAAGTAGTTACAAAATAAACACAGTAGTAAAATAACTTAACTCCCCTATGCTAGAATGAAACATTGTCCCCAATGAAAAGAGTAGTGGGAAAAAGAAAAGCATGGAGAAGATGGGGGGTTGGAGGTGGTGGGTTACCAAGAGAGGAGGACCAATGATGCCACGAGTTGAAGGAGGTTATCATATTTTGAATGTGATCATTATGAGATTCAACTAGTTGCTGCAGAGTGGTATGATTAGCACTAAGAGTGGAAAGAGTATCTTCGAAACTATGGACTTAGTGACCTTGATCAGTAACTAAGGGCTGGACTTGGTAAACGGAATATGACATTATTGGGGTAGACCCAGCAACGGTGTCCCCTAACCGATTTACAAATATGTATAGCTTCCAGAGCTGGGTAATCAAGTTGCTTCGAGCCTTACACAAGAAAATCCGTATTGGCAAAGGGGTCAAAGCCGAAGGCTAAAGCAATGGGGGTAATTAAACCACCGATTGAGTAGCGACACGCAGGAATTGAGTGGCTAGGAAAGAACCGGCATCAATTGGTTTACTATGGTACGTAGCATATAAAAAATATAATTCAGGGGAGTGAACATCATTTGTTCTACCTACTTTAGCGAAAATTCCACTAGATAATATAAGATGAGCATAGCAAAGGCAAGGATTTTTTATGCATGTGACCTTGGAAGAGCTAGGGTTATAAGACGAGTCATCAATAATTCGAGACCAAAAATGAAATTGGTTGAAGCTAGGGGGAACCCTACGATGAATGATGTCTAAGCCAGTAGGTATGGAGTAAATGGCATTAAATTCGTCCAAGGTTAAAGTGTGTCAGTTGCCAAAAAGTTGAAAGGAAATCTTGCGTACTTGACAATCACGATCGTGAGTAACTTCAACAGAAATAGTGATAAAGAATTCTAGGGGTTATGTTCGAATATGTTGAGCACCTAACATCCAAAAACTTTTGCAAACTAATAGCACCAAACAGTCTATAAATATCAGCTAATAAACCTAAATCACACAAACTATCCTCATCATAATACCGAGTTGTAATTAGAGGCCTATTTTTCAACGTTTCATATCTAACACAATCATTGGTATTAAAACAACCAAAAGGATTGGAATTACCTGTTCGATGGGATGGTTGAGATGATTCAGCGTGGGTGGTGCTTGACCTACCAAGTGTGCTTTTTTTCCGCTTAGGTCCCATTGGTGAAGGAGGTGAAGAGAAAAAGGAGGATGAAGGAATAGAGAGATGGTGAAAATGGAGATAAAAATCGGTTCGGGTAATGGAGTTAAGGTTGAAGATGATGATGGAGTGAAGAATGGTGGAGTGAAGAGTAGAGAATGCTAGAATGCGATTTTTAGGGTTAACAAGATGAGGGAAGAAAGAGGAAGAAATGGAACGTAAAGAGTGAGAGAGTAAAGAGAGGGTTTTGAATGATGCTGGAAGTGGAAGAGTGTCACACGGTCCGTGTGATTTAACACGGTCAGATCATGTGAATTTCGGGCCAAAAGCGAAAGGGAAGTTGAGAGTCACACGATCTGTGTGAATATACACGATCAAATCATGTGACTTTTGAGTGAAATGTGGATTTCAGGCTAGAAGTTACACGATCCGTGTGATTTTACACAGTCAGATCGTGTAACTTACAGAACCTCTTTTTTTTTGACAAACTTGAAAGAAATAAAGCAAATGCGAAAGAAATAACTTAACTAAATGCGTAAAAACAAAGCTCATTAAATGGTATGAGCAAACCGTGAAATGATGTTAGTGTCTTTATGGTTCGGAAAGTGCCAAAGTTGTTGTGGCATCTAATGGATGTCCTGCAAAATAAGGTTTCAAGCGATGTCCATTGACCTTGAAGGCTCCGGAAAATTCACTCCAAACCTCGACCGCGCCATGTGGAAATACTTGTAGAACTCGAAATGGACCAGACCATCTAGATTTGAGTTTACCTGGAAAAAGACGAAGACAAGGGTTAAGTAACAAAACTAAATCACCTTCTTCAAATCGTTTTTTGGTAATATGTTTGTCATGCCACAACTTGGTCTTTTCTTTGTACAGGCGAGAACTCTCATAAGCTTCCAATCTTAAGATATCCAACTCATTTAATTGCATTGCCCTCTTTTTGCCAACAGATTTCATGTCAAAGTTTAAAGTTTTAATAGCCCAATAGGCTTTGTGTTCTAACTCCACTGGTAAATGACATGCTTTGCCAAACATAATCCTATATGGTGTGGTACCCAACGGTGTTTTAAAAACTATACGATAGGCTCAAAGAGCATCGTCAAGTTTTAAAGACCAGTCCTTCCTTGACTTATCAACTGTCTTTGCTAAAATACTCTTGATTTCTCGATTACAAACTTCAACCTGCCCACTTGTTTGAGGGTGATAAGGCGTAGCAATCCTATGAAAGACACCATATTTTTGCAAGATGTTGTCAAGGGGCTTATTACAAAGAGAGTACCATTGTTAATCAAAAGGGCTCTTGGAAAACTGAAACGAGTGAATATAAGTTTCTTCAAAAACTTGATTATTACCTTAGCATCATTTATGGAAGTCACAACTGCCTCTACCCAATTCGAAACATAATCCACTGCTACTAAAATGTAGAGGTTGTTATGAGATTTGGGAAACAGACCCATAAAGTCAATTCCCCAAACATCAAACAATTCAACTTCCAATATTCCAGTTTTTGGCATCTCAGCTCTCTTTGATATGCTTCCCAATCACTGGCAATTATTACATGTAGCTGCATAGTGCCTTACATCATAGAACAAATTAGGCCAAAAGAAACTTGTTTAGAAAACCTTGGCGACTGTCTTATCTGGACCAAAATGACCACCATAAACTGTTAAATGGCAGTGGTAAAGAACACTCTGTACTTCATCTTTAGGTAAGGATCGTCGAAAAATACCATCGCCACAATATTTATACAGTTATGACTCTTCCCAGACGTAGTATTTAGCATCAAAGATGACTTTCTTCCTCTGTTGATAAGTAATTTCTAGTGGGAACACTCCGTAAACGATGTAATTAACCAAATCGACATACTATGGTGATGCAAGAGATGATATATCTAATAGTTGTTCTCCTGGAATGGAATCATCAATTGGACATTCTTCACTAGGAACAATAATCTGGGAAAGGTGATCGGCTACTACATTCTCAGTACCAGCTTTATCCTTGATTTTTGGATCAAATTCTTGCAATAATAAGACCCATCGGATAAGACGTGGCTTGGAATCCTTCTTCTTCAACAAATGACGAATAGTAGCATGATCTATAAAGACAACAACTTTAGAATTAATTAGGTAAGACCTAAACTTCTCAAGAGAAAAAATCACGGTTAAAAATTATTTTTCGGTGGTGGCGTAGTTGAGTTGAGCCTCATCTAAAGTATGACTAGCGTAGTAGATGGCATAAGGCTTACTGTCCTTTCTTTAACCCAAAACAGCTCCCAAAGTGTGATCACTTGCATCGCACATCACTTCAAATGGAAGATTCCAATCAGGTGCTTGCATAATTGGAGCTATAACTAAAGCATCTTTCAACTTGTAATAAGCACTCAAACAATCCTCATTAAATTCAAAAGGTAAATCTTTGACAAGTAAACGTGTTAGAGGTTTTGCTATTTTAGAAAAATCTTTGATGAATCGTTGGTAAAAACCAACATGTCTAAGAAAACTTCTCACACCTTTTACTGAAGTAGGTGGGGGCAATTTTTCAATTACTTCCACTTTTGCTCTATCAACTTCAATACCTTTACTAGAAACCAAATGACCCAATACAATCCCCTCTTAGACCATAAAATGGCACTTCTCCCAATTCAAACTAAATTAGCTTCTTCACATTTTTTTAACACTTTTGACAGATTTTTCAAACAATCATCAAATGACAAGCCATAAATAGAGAAATCGTCCATGAACACTTCCATTATGTTTTTAACTAAATCAGAAAATATGGCCATCATACAACGTTGGAAAGTAGCAGGGGTATTACAAAGACCAAAAGGCATTCTCCTATATGCAAAGGTACCATATGGGCATGTAAAAGTAGTTTTTCCTGATTTTATGGGTGAATGGGAATCTGGAAGAAACCCGAATACCTATCAAAATAACAAAAGTGAGAATTCCTAGTAAGTCTTTCTAACATCTGGTCAATGAAGGGAAGGGGAAAATGATCTTTTCTAGTTGCAGAATTCAATTTACGATAATCTATGCACATTCTCCACCGGGTGACAGTCCTAGTTGGAATGAGTTCATTCTTTCCATTTGTCACTACTGTCATCCCTCCTTTTTTAGGAACTACATGAACTGGACTAACCCACTTACTATCCAAAATAGGATAAATTATGACAGTCTTAAGCAATTTCAAAATTTCCTTTTTGACCACTTCTTGCATACTAGGATTTAATCTCTTTTGATGTTCAATGGTGGGCTTATGGTCATCCTCCATTAAGATTCTATGCATGCACACAGAAGAATGAATTCCATTAAGGTCATCTAAAGAATAACCTATGGCCTTTCTATGCTTTCTTAAAACGCCAACAATTTTTTCAGTATCAATAGCATCCAAGTTAGCATTAACAATCACGGGATAAGTAGAATCAGGGCCCAGAAATTCATACCTTAAATTGGAGGGAAGTGGTTTGAGTTCTACCTTAGGTGCTTTCACCTCAGTTTGTTGATCCACTTCTAGAACCTCAAACTACTCTTCTTTAGCCTTGTAATTTGTAGGGAGACTTTCTAAAGCTTTATCAATCATGGCCACTTCTGGAATCTCATCACTAGGTGTTCCATTAGTAATTAAACAATGCTCAAGAAAATCATCCGAATATTGGTTAGACAAATGGGTATTTACAGTAGAATCAATAATATCAATTCTAAAACAATTATTAGACAAGCTTAGAAATTTAGTGGATTTTGAAAGTTCAAACTGAACACAATCCTCATATCTAAGATAATTTGCCATTTTTCACATCTATCTGACATCCTACTGTAGCCAAAATGGCCTCCCAGGAATGATTGGGGTGCGGGTGTCTTCCTCCATTTCCAAAATAACAAAATCAATAGGCACATACAAATTACCTACTTTAATAGGCACGTCTTCCAATACATCAACAGAATATTTAACAGTTCGATCTGCTAATTGCAAAGCAGCAGTAATAGGTGTCAATTTTCCTAGATCAAGCTTCTTACACAAAGAAAGTGGCATTAGGCTCACACTTGATCCTAAATTACATAAAGCGCGTTCAATTGTTACTTTACCAATTTGGCAAGGGATTGAAAAACTACCAGGATCTTTGAGTTTCGTAGGAAGCTTGTTTTGAATGGCAGCACTACATTCGACAGTCAAGGCAACAGTTTTATGCTCTTCTAACTTTCTTTTATTTGACAAAATTTCTTTTAAAAACTTAACATAAGAAGGCATTTGAGAAAGTGCATCGGTGAAAGGAATATTGATGTAAAGCTTTTTAAGAATTTCTAAGAATTTCCCAAATTGAGCAGCTAACTTGGCTTTGGCCATCCTATGAGGAAAGGGTATTAGTGGAGTGAAAGGTTTTTGGAGAGACTTTTGTAATTCCTTAGAAGGGTGATTATCCTCACTCTCCTTTTCCAGCTTAACTTCTATTTCTCTACTAGTCCTGTCCTGAGTTTCAACTGCGCTCTCTTTTACAGATTCATTCCTAGGATCATGGGGTCCTACCATTTGCTTTCCACTTCTCAATGTCATAGCTTTACAATGTTCCCTAGGATTAGTTTCAGGTTGACTAGGTAACTTATCTGGTGGTGTGGTCGATAAACTAGCCTGATTTGCTATTTGGTTCTTAAACAACTTATTATGAGCAACCAACAAGTCTACCTTAAAGGTTAATTGCTTGATGGTTTCATCTTGTTATCTTTGGGCTAGTAACATAGATTCCATCATACTTTCCAAATTTGATTTTGGAGATCCTGATGGATTGGAAGGTCTTTGAAAACCAAGAGATGGCCTAATGTTTGGCTGAAATGGTGGGTTTTGGTTATTCCTCTAAGAGAAATTTGGATTGTTTTGCCAACTTGGGTTGTAAGTGTTTGAGTGTGGGTCAAATTGAAGTCTTTGGTTAAGATTGTTAATGGCATGAACTTGATCACTACCCTGGTCTTGGGCAAAAGGGCTACCAATTTGACAATTAATAGACACATGATCAACAGAACCACAAATTTCACATACAGAAGTAGCACTACTAGCATTCAAAAAATTAACATTCAAGTAATCTAACCTGTGAGTCATGGCATCAACTTTAGCAGAAAGTATAGTAAGTGCATCAACATCATACTTACCTGGAGTACGTTTTGCTGCTCCTTGCTGACTAGACCATTGGTAGTGATTGAGAGCCATCTCTTCAATGAGATTGTATGCATCAGCATAAGTTTTATTCAAAATTGCTCCACCAAATGTAGCATTGATTAAGGTCTTCATTGACTGGAGTAATCCATTATAGAAATTATGAAGAACTATCCAAGATGGTAAGCCATGGTGTGGACACAACTGAATTAAATCTTTATAATGCTCCCATGCTTCATACAGTGTCTCATCATCTTTCTGTGTGAATGTTGAGATTTGATTCCTAAGATTCGTTGTTTTGCTTGGAGGAAAATACTTGTCTTAAAATGTCCTGGAGAGTTGATCCCATGTAGTAATAGATCCAGCTAGAAGTGAATGAAGCCACGCTCTTGCCTTATCCCTTAAAGAGAATGGGAAAAGGTGAAGAAGAATGGCATCAGGTGTGACTCCATTCATTTTCAAAGTCTCACAAACTTCAAGGAAGACCATTAAATGCATATTCGGATCTTTGATAGGTGATCCTCCAAACTACGACTACTGAACCATAGAAATAAGAGCTGGCTTCAACTCAAAATTATTTTCTTCCACTGTTGGATTCCGAATCCTCGAAGTGTTTTTTTAAACTCCTAGCTTTGTATAGTCACGGAGCTGTGGTCATACTCCTTCTGCCATTGTATTGCTACTGCTGATAGGGTTCACCTTCTTCTTATCTACAAACCTTTGTTTCTTTCTCTTATGGTATGTTCTTTCGATCTCAGGATCAAATGGGGTTGTGAAAGTGAATTGCATATAAATCTCAATTCGCCACTACACGAGAAACATAAACAAGAGTCAACAAATTTATATACAAGGTAAATTCAAATAAACCTATAACTAAATGAATTAAGTAAAGCTTAGTCAACTTTGGTCAGAAAAACTCAATATTTGACAAAAGTCCCTAGCAACGGCGCCAAAAACTTGATAAGCTCTACAAGTGTACGGGTTTGTTGCAGCAATCAAGTGTCGATCCACAAGGACTAAGTCAAAGTACTAAATTTATACCTTCTAAATTTGCTAAGTAATCAAATATGAAAATTTAGTTGTTAAAGAAGTATTAATGCACGATTAACAGAATTTAAGCTAATATTCTAGGAATTCATCTCAACAAAGAAATCATGTAATCCTTATGAAATAAAATATTGATTCAAGTACATTAACCCACTCTTATCAATTAGTTCTTTCGAAGTAATTAACGTGTTCATTCCAATTTTTAAACCAGTTTCCTAGATCAAAAATCAAATCCAACCCAATGAACACAGTGGTTAATTCCAAGTACTCCTAATGAAGAATTTTATTTCTAGATATTCTTTCAATTAAGTCTAATCTAGCAATTCAGACATTAAACATCACTTTTCAGTGCTTAGTTTAACATCTATCATTATTCAATAAGAAACCCTAGATTAGAAAGATCAAATCAATATTAGACAAAATTACTTTACTGAAATCAAGTCAACATTAAATTTAGAAGTAAAGACATAAGGTTTAATACATAAATCCCAGTTGAAACAAACATCCTAAAATAAGAAAATTTATAGATTCATAACTAAACTCAACCTAAAAGTAAGAATTATAAGCAAGAACATTGAAGATAAATAAAAAATGGAAAGAGGAGGAAAAGGAACTCCAATTGCTTCTTGAATCTTGATCTCTCAATCTCCAAGCTTTTCTTCATCTTCCTGGCTCTTTGTTTTTCTCCCCTTCTTGAATCTCACTCCTTCTCCTCCTTTCCCCGCCAATGCCCCTTTTTGTCTCTCAAAAATTGTCTTTTAATCACCGAAATTGTCATGAAAAACTATCATACATGGAGCGTGTCAATTCACACGGGTAGACCGTGTGACTTTCGGAGCAGGTTATGTGTTTTAGCTTCAAAAGACACAGTCCGTGTGAATCTACATGGTCTGATCGTGTGACTTTTGGATCTTCAACTTTAAACTTCTACTTTACACGGGCTGTGTGAATTTACACGGGTAGACCGTTCTTTCCTCGGGTTTCCTTCATTTTCTTCCCAAATCATCTACAAATACCAAGAACAAAGGAGCAGTACCAAATTCACAAAACTAAAGGAAATTTAACATCATTCAATGTAAAAACGATGACAAAATAGAGCTAAAATATATCAAGAACAACAACTTATCAATTAACTCTAGTGTAGAAGGTTTACAATAGGAATTTTTTAGGTAGGTTATAATGAGGATAGCTCCTTTGCAACTCCTTATAGCACTCCCACAGTTCATATAAAGACTCCCCGTCATTTTGCTAGAATTTGATAATTTCCTTTATTAGTCTTATTGTCTTGTTTAGACGGAAATAATTAATTAGAAAAATTTGCACCAACCACTCCCAAGTTATAATGTTGGCTAGATGGAGAGAATTCAACCAGGCATTGGCTTGATCCCTAAATGTGGGAAACAGTCTTATCCTAAAAACATCCTCCGATATCCTAATATATCGAAAGGTGTCACAAATTTCTAAGAAATTAGCTAAATAAGCATTGGGATCCTCATTGTCTAATTCGTAGAATTGCAGGTTGGTTTGCAATATAATTAGCAGTGATGGTTTGATCTCGAATGTATTCACTTACACTAGTGTTTATGTAATCCCTTGACGATGGGCATTAAGTTGTGGCCTCATAATGTCCATAAGGTTCCATCGTTTTCCATAATGTATTTCCTTCACCATTATTCTTTCCATCTCTTTTTACCGCTCAACTCTTAAGATTCCCCATTGTTGTCTGGTGATATCCAAATTGATGTTTCGTTTACTCTATGCCTAACTTCTCTCTTTTTTTTGACAAAAAATGGTAAAAAAACCTTAGAGTACAAAAATTAAACTAATCTACAGCTCCCCAACAACGATACCAAAAACTTGTTGAGCACAGTTTGTACTTTGTAGTTTTGAAGGGTTAATCCTACAAAAAGGGTATTATCCTAATCCTAAGTTGTCTAAAGCTTAGAGAAAAGAATACAAAGAGATAAAAATTGCACAAGTGAATATGGAAAGTAAATACAAGAAATTGATTCAAGAATTGTAAAGTGAAAATTTCAACAAAACAAAATTAAACTGAGCTGTCACATAAGTCACAATGGAAATATGTCAAAAGAGTTAATCAAGTTATGAGAGAGGGGATTTGACCTATCCTTAATGCTAATCCAGCCATTTATGTGTTTACGGGATGTCAATTCTATACGATCATAGGGTTGATCACTCTCTCTTCAGTTATAACCATTAAACCCTAAATTGTAAATCCTAATCGAATTATGGAACTCGTAATCTCTTAATTCACAAATTACCCACAATTCTAATTAGTTCTAAAGGTCACTAATAAACAATTGGGTCTGACATAGGATCTCTCTCCATGAAGTAACCCACTAGATCGATTAAGTGGTCAGTTAGATCGCTTAACTCTCATTAATCATATCTAATCATTTTTATCTGGCTCACTCTCTCGGTTTGTTACTAAAACATAAAAATACATTAATTAATCATAACACCTAAACCAATAAACACAAAAATATCTAAATCAACATTAAATCAAAGTAAAATCCTAAAGGAGAGTTCAAAACATTATCAATAACCTGAAATCCATTTCCATACAATCCATCTCAACTTTATACATTTAAATGAAAAAGGAAATGAAGAAAAAATGGAACTTAGTTTAGACAAATCGGCAAGGTAACGGTGTCGAGATACCAGTTGATTCAGGAAGCAGCGACATCAGGATCCAGTTCTTCTTCCTCTTCTTTTTCTCTCTCTCTCTCTTCTTTTTCTCTGTCTTTAGGGTTTCCAAGAGTGGATGAATGTAAAGCTCCCTCTTCTCTTCTCTTGTTGTTCTTTAAATAGTCTTTTATGTTTTAGGTAAGCTTAGGATTTTTTTGGGGATCGAAAGGTCCAAAAAATCCCTCAAAATGTGAAGTTTGTAAGCATTTGCGTGTTTGCTCGATGTAGGCCACCATCGTGGCCAACATCTGAGCCTTCTATCACAATTATTTCGGCTCAAATGTCTTCCAAAACTACTTTGTTCTTTAATATTGACCCTGAAATAATAACAAACACATCTAGGTACCTCAAAAAGATAATACTTAAGCTTAAAAGCTTGTATTAACCCATAAAACACTTAAAACACAAATAATTAACAAACTAACACAATTCTAACCTAAACACATACTAAACAATTGAATTAACTGCTAAACACATATCAAACTATGCCCTAAAACATGATGCAATTTACACTTATCAATTACACTATTTTCTCTGTTAATATTAGGAGAATAAGTTAGAAAATTACTCAGGAAGAGCTCACTTCTCTTACCATTACATCACCAATTAATCCAATGCATAAGTAAACTTACTTAAGTGTTGTTAAATAGCTTAATCTCATATTTTAAAAAATATGATAAAGATATATAAGCCCTAAATTTCCCCAATTATCATACCACAACCAAGAACTAGCCTCATTACCATTTTTGTTTCAATAAAAGGATATAATTGATCACTAAGTTTAAGGATATTCATCATTAACTAAACAGAGTCTATCCTAGGATTAATAATCCATAAATTCCTATTATCTAAGTATTGTTCATGAACTCATTTTACCCATAAAAGGGCTATTAATTAGATGGATTCAGCTCCTAAACTTCCTTCTTTCCTAAGCATGCAAATACTTTTCCAATTTACCTTATCAAAGGGCTTTAAATAAAAATCATTAGTTTAAAGGAATTTCTTCAGAAGCTTCTCAAGATCTTTATAGATCTTTTTACATAAAATGATGTACAAGGACTAGTAATTATGTAGATTGTTAAATAATAAATTGATTAGTTGTAATTTACTAATAAATAAGAGACAATTATTACACCAATTTCTAATCCTTTTCTTTAACATATCATAAAGAGGTTGATGATCATTGTAAAAGACTTTCCTTTAGGAGATAAGGATCCCTAAGTACTTCTACATCCATTCAAGTACTTAGGGATATAAGCTTTATATTTCAAAGAGAATTTAGAGGTTAGCTTTACATCAGCTAAAACAATTAAGTAGTTTTTCTTTCTATTAATAATAAAAACAAAAATTTTCCAAATTCATAAATTGAATACTTAAGATAAGCCATTTATTCTTAATTATCAACATATAAGAGAAGAATTTCATTAGCAAGGAAGAAGTTAAAAATACAAAATTGCTCACATTTCTTATGAACTTGAAGTTGTTCATTATTTTAATATTATAGTATGTCAGCCTAGTGAATACCTCAATATAGATGGTGAATAAATAAGGTAACAAGGGGTCCCTTTGCCTATAACCCCTATCTCTCTTAAAGAGATTAAATCCCTCACTATTAATATGCATACTAAAAAATGTAGCAAAGATACTGTAATAGCTGGTTTCCAAAACTTACCGAGGGTTAGAATGTTAGACTTTTAAGTCATATCATTTCAGAATTTATAAGTTACATTTCATTCACATGCATAACATGAGCATATAGACATAAGAATGTTGATTTAGAAAATATTGCAAAGACTGTATGTGCACTCAATTGGCATGTTTCGGGGTATGGAAGGTTTAAAATGATGATTTGATCATGTATTGCTTATGTCTTTTTTATTTGATGGATTATAATTAGTAATTTGGAGTTAATTGTTATAATTGGAAAATTGATGAATTAAAATGTACATTTAGTCTAGAGAAAATGTCAAGTGGTAAGACAAGTTGACACATGAAAAATTATGATGACTAAGCCTATAAAATGAGAGACTTTTGGCATAGAAAATGACGTCACCTATGGTAGTAGAATTTAATGGAAAATGGCTTAGAGAATTGAGTGACAAATGGCCTAAGATATTGGTGACATTTGGCAGCCACATAAGAAGACATATAGCTTACTCCATTTGTATGACATGTGTCTTTCTAAAACAAAGACACCTTACACCAAATGGCTTAAGAAAATATAAAGTTATGATTCTCTCTTATTGTTTCTTCTGCTTGCTTTCTTCTTCTCCTCCCTCTCACTATCGAAACACATATATAACCCTCACAACTTTAAAATTTGCTTTAATTTTTTTCATCGTCACTCCAAGATCCATACAAGATCCTGCATAAAGATAACTATAATATGTTATCATCTCTTTGCCCATACTAAAATCATTCTACTCCCATTTGTTCTTGGAATTATGTTTGCAAACATGGAAGGCTAGATTAGCTTGATAATTAAGGAGGTATTTGAGCTGACCAAGAAGGTAAAATACTGATCTCTTGTGATATAAAATAATAGAACTTGATGATGACTGAATTGAGGGATTGATTGATTGAAGTATTGGTATTAAATGTGTGCTAGGAAAATGATGCATGAATGGTAGTTTTTGTTCTATTTAGCATGCATGAAAAACAATAGTTTATAAGTTGTTAAAAGAATGATTTTGAGCTAGAAATTGAGATGAAATTGATGAGGAGTTGAGGTATAATTGAGGTATAATTAATGGAATGTTATGAAGGTGTTGTGAATTTGATATAAAAGAATTTTCTTTTAAATATGGAAAAAATTAGGGATGTTAATGTATGTGTAAGAATGATTGTTAGTGACATAAATGAATAGAATTTGAAGAGCTTTAATGCAACCAAGATGGAAGCTATATTAACATAAATTGAATTAGCTTTTAGGAGTATGAATTTTAGAAAAATTAAAGTTTTAATGATGATACTAAGTAGATGAAATTCGTGGAGAATTGAGGGAGATTGGATAATGCATAATTGGGGCACTCATCCCACGATCGTGGGAAGGTCCCCCACAATCATGGCCAAAACTTTGAAATGATAATTTTGGTTTTATGAATTTGTTGAACCAAATGAGGATAAGTCACTCTATATTGGTGTATTTGGACTTGACTAAGTCTTGAAATGAACCTAGATTGTTGCTTGATTAATTGGTTAAGGGCTCGATAAGTTTAGGTTGTTAATTGATGTCATTACTTAAGGAATGGATTGTCTTGATATCAATGTATTTAAATCTATAAATTTTGAGTTGTTAAAGGAATAAAGGTGTTCTTATGAATGCAAGTATGATCCAAAAGATATGAGTAAGGTGTATTAGCTATGAATGAATGAGAATTGGGAAATTGTGTCAATGTATATTGCTAGAAAAGGTTGATGAATGTATGATTGACGAATTTAGAGTAATCAAACTTACTTAAGGTATAAACCTGAATGCAAAGTGTTAATATACAAGCTATCAAGATTTGTGATTAAGAATACGTACCCAGAAAGTTCAATTGAGCATGCATTGAACATGACACATATATATATATGTGCATGATTGTATATTCATATAATTGAATAAATTAGTGATTGTGAACTATGTGTGTATTGCTTGACTATAGATGCACAAGTTGATCATTAACATCCAAACATTGCCAGATCATCAAGGCAATAGCTTTTCTGGAGCGTACTGTGAGTTAACCTAAATGTGTAAACTCAATTATATATGCTTCTGCTTGAATTGTATGTGTATTGTGGAATGTGTTAACAACCGAATGATGAATGTCGGACTTAGATCCGAAGGATTTGATATATGACATGAGCACATTGAATGAAAAGTATTGAAAGCATGATATGTGAATTGATGCATTTCATTACATTAAAATGCATGATCAGATAAAGGAGTTGTGACCAGAGTAGTCAATATGTGAAAAAGGAGCTTTAGCTTAGGATTGTACACAAAGAGCCACAGGCTCAAATAACAATAAGTTCGATATCCACAAAGGACAGGGGATAGTATATGAAATGAGCCCGATATCTATAACGGATATGGGATAGTAAATTAGGTTGATAAGTTGTCGGTCATAACTGTAACACCCCAACTCCCGCCGGACCCGAACCCGATATCGACAGTGATATCCGGATCCGTGCCCCGCGAAGGTG
>JANQBM010000006.1:30413016-30430577 GCA_025594535.1 Erythroxylum domingense
ATTCAAATCCTACGGTCTGATAATTGCGGGGGGGGAGGGGGGGTGAATATGTGAAACAGGATATTAAAATATTCTTCCAAGAAAATGTCTTTGTACATCAAACCTCATGCCCAAATACCCTACAGCAAAATGGAGTTGCAGAACGTAAGAACCGCAGTCTTCTCGAAATGACTAGAGCAATGATGATCGAATCAAATGTTCCCAAACACTTTTGGCCTAAAGCTATTGCCACATCAACCTATCTTTTTAACCAATTACCCACAAAAATCCTTGACCATAAAACCCCACTTCAAATCCTGGAAACACAAACAACCATACCACCCACCTTGACTCTCCCACCACGTATTTTTGGTTGTTCAGTGTTTGTTCATGTTCTGAAAACTGATCGTTCCAAACTAGATCCATGTGCTATTAAGTGTGTGTTTGTGGGATATGCACTTCATCAAAAAGGGTATCGGTGTTATAATCCAGTCAACCATCGCATCTATGTTACCATGGATTGCGATTTTCTAGAATCAGATTTCTATTACCTTACCCAACCTCTTAGTCAAGGGGAGAGTTTCAGTGACTCACTAGGTTGGTTAAGTACTCTGATTCTTCCAGACATCATCCCTACTGAGCTACCCATCAACTCGGAGCATACCAATGAGCTACCCATCAACTCGGAGCATACCAATGCACCTACCAATGATCAATCTTCGAATGATGTCTGACAAGAGGTCAGTGAACCACTCAGCCCAGTTGTTTCCCCTATGATTAATGATGATGATGTAGATGCTGAGACTAATCCTGAAATGCCCAAAGAAAGTCGTTATGTTTTGCCTCGCAGGAGTACCCGTGGAGTGCCACCAACACAATACTCACCTGAACATATTCCCCGAGCCAGTAGATATCTAGTGGGGAACTTCATAAGGGGGAGTGTATCGGAAGCAGCAAAGGTCTTTACTACGAGCTTATATACCGAAGAGATACCTAGAACTGCACAAGAGGCGAAACAGAAGAAGGAATGGTGGTTGGCCATGAATGCAGAAATGCAGGCACTGGCAAAGAATGGTACTTGGGAGAAATGCAAACTTCCAATAGGAAAAAGACTGGTCGGATGCAGATGGGTCTTTACTATCAAACACAAGGTTGATGGGTCCGTAGAACGGTACAAAGCTCGACTTGTGGCAAAAGGGTATACACAGACTTATGGAATTGATTATTCTGAAACTTTTTCTCCAGTGGTGAAAATAGACACAATTTGAGTTTTGTTCTCCATAGCAGCAAATAGAGACTAGCCACTTCATCAGTTTGATGTGAAAAATGCATTTTTACACGGGAACTTGAAGGAGGAGGTGTCTATGAAAGCTCTGCCAGGTTTCTCCGATGAGTTCCGGAACGGTGAGGTATGTCAACTTCGGAAGGCATTGTATGGGCTCAAACAATCTCCACGGGCATGGTTTGGAAGGTTTACTGTGGCCATGAAGGGATACGGGTACAAGCAGAGTAACTCCGATCATACTCTGTTTCTGAAGAGAAGAGGAAGCTTGATCACATGTCTAATAATATACGTAGATGATATGATCATAACAGGAAGTGATGCTAAAGAAACTGCAAGGCTGAGAAAGAATCTATTCACAGAATTTGAGATGAAGGATTTAGGGGGATTGAAATACTTCTTGGGAATAAAAGTTCTACGATCCAGCAGAGAAATCTTTATTTCCCAGCGTAAGTACATTCTGGACTTACTTGCAGAGAAAGGAATGGTTGACTGTAAACCAGCAAATACTCCAATGCAGGTCAATCATGGGCTCAAAATGGTGGAAGGAGCTGATTTGGCAGACAAAGAAAGGTATCAGTGGCTAGTTAGAAAACTGATTTACCTGGCACATACTCGACTAGATATAGCTTATGCAGTCAGGGTAGTAAGTCAGTTTATGCATCAACCACAGGCAGATCATAAGGAGGCAGTTATGAGGATAGTTCGATACTTGAAGGGAACACCAAGAAGTGGAATCATGTTTAGAAAGAACGGGCATCTAGATATCGAAGCATACACTGACCCAGATTGGGCTGGCAACCCGAATGATTGAAGGTCTGCGTCAGGATACTTTATGCTAGTAGGAGGAAACTTGGCGACATAGTGAAGCAAGAAGCAGAAAGTTGCGGCACTTTCAAGTGCTGAGGCAGAGTTCCGAAGCATTGCCAAAGAGATAACCGAGGTCTTATGGATCAAGAGGTTGATGACTGAGATTGGTTTTCCACCCCATCTTCCGAGTTAACTAAGATATGACAATAAAGCTGCAATCAGTATCTTAGAAAATCCCGTACAACATGATAGGACCAAACATGTGGAAGTTGATCGGAACTTTATAAAGGAGAAAATTGAGGATGGTATAGTTGAACTTCCATTTGTGAGGTCAGAAGATCAATTGGCGGACATTCTCACCAAAGCTGTAACAGGTCGAATCTTTACTAAAGTCCTGAGCAAGTTGAGCATTGGTAATCCCACTACTCACCTTGAGGAGGAGTGTTAGAAGATTCTATACCTCAATCAAAGGAGAAAGACCAGGAGGGGAATTAGGAGTAGGATCAATTGTAATTCAATGTAAATAATTGTAGCATCATTTCCTTAATTAGCTTCCTAATGTACTATAATAAGATCAGCCTTGTATACACAAATTATCAATGAAAATGGAAACTATTTCCACAATATCCTGTTGGATACCATCATGAGACTTAATTCATTTTTATTTGAATATATCTTGAAAAAGTGACATATGGTAATCAAATTTTTTTTATAGAATTATGCTTATGTTTTAGATATCTTTAGAGGATTTAATAACACAAATGAGTTATATTATATTATATGATAGGTTTTGTTTCTACGTCTTTAAGGAAAAGGAGAAAATATGGAAAATAAATGAGTCCATCTGGTGTAACTTTATAAGAAGTGAATGAAGATTAATGAACATAGTAGGAACATGACACTGTGTTATTGGTTATGTTCTCCAATGCCCCATTTTATTCCTACTAAAAATCTACAATCCAAGGAATATTGCACCTACATAGCTCTATATTTAGGTTATATTCAATCAGGGACCTTTTTCTTTTCTCCTTGCTCACCCTACACACCCTCGTGTTCAATCCATGTTCACCATTATGATGCATATATAGCCCCATATTAATGGTGCTGATTTATGCACAAAGTTATAAAATATGGTTAAAAAAACAACAAGGTAAGTACATAGACCTATGTTAGGTCATGTTGGGCATTAAAAATTAGGGTTTGAATTACTAAAAGAAGAGGCAACATGAAAGAAAATATCTTTTAGTCATAGAAGAGTTCTAAAGCCATAAGATTCATTTGAAAGCCAAATAAAATTGTGATACATCAGAGAAAAAGCCATTCTTGCCAGAAGAACAAAAATTTATATAAGATTCATCAAGAATTCAAGATTCAACACTCATGTTGATAACTTTTTTTCTTTGTTCATTCTTACTTTCATATTATTATTTCTTATTTATTTATGAACTAATTAAGATATGGATTTAGGAGAGATAAAGCCTAGAATAAAATGGTTTAGATCGTTTTTTATTTAATCAAATATCTAATAATTTAATAAATAAGGATCAATATGAGATATTTGATCTTATTTGAGAAAAATGATATTTAATTAGAATTATTCATAATTATAATTGCTTTCAATTATATTATTAAAAGATTCAAAATCTATTATAAATAGGCTTAAGCTCTAATGAAGGTAGCATTCCTTACTTAACCATCTCTGCAACAGTTGCAGAGTTCTCTCAATATGTTCTATGGATATCATTAGAAGTTGGACAGTTGTGCGGCTATACGTTGGTTAAGATGGACCGATTTTAGAATTAGTTCAAGGAATACGATAAGAAAAAGATCACGCTTCGGAATAAGGTACAGATTAAGATTTACTCTTTATTATAATTAATGTGTTGATTATTTTATAGAATTAAAGTGATTTTGGTTTTTGAGAAATTAAAATATGAAAAAGTTTCTTAATTATTCTGCTACAGTTGAGATCGGATCCTGTCTGAATTTTCTATCAATTTACACCTAAAGAGAATCTCCAATAGTAAAACAAAAGAATGAAATGATCCTATTTATTACACTACTTGCAAGCCAAAATAGTAAGCAAAAAATCTTTTAAGATTACGGGAGTGAGAGCAGAAGTGGAAAAGTTCTATGGACTACGTAATATACTAGCACCTCAGCACGGTAACCTGGCAATTGATCAACAGTTATCGGAATGTACATATTTTCAAGAGACAAGCAAATTGTTCTAACTGATGGGATGATATTGGTCAGAAATGCGCTTGGGAGGTAACTTCCGCAATATGAAAAGTACCATAGCTGATGGCACAATCTCCACCGACTGCACAAACAAATACCAAAAATGTAATATAAAGTGATGCACGAGTCAGTTCATAGCTTGTAAATGGAAGGCTTATTGTTAGTCCAGCAACTGTTTTCTAATCCACGGTATCAAGATCATCTAAAACGGTATCCAAGTTGCTTCGGGTCATCTTACCAGCAAGCTCTACTGCCCCTTTCAGTGTATTTTAGGTCCGTGGAGACTACGAAGATAACTAGAATATAAACCATTTTATTTACCGTAAGGATCCCAAACATACCACGTAATAGATAAGATTCAGAACAGGATGATCTAGGACATCAATATCTGCTTTCTTGTTAAACGCTGAAAGCGAAACCTAAAACATAAACAAAAAATGTCACTGTACTCATCCAAGATGCGAAGTTTTGAGGTATGCATTTAAAATTCAATCAAATTAGACTCACGATGAAGCATCTTATCAAGAAACAAGTACTACAAATACCTGTTACGCAGCCAACCTGTCAAAACAATGCCACTGTTATAAAACCCAGTGTATGCTTATAACGTAACAGACTAACAGAAATAGAATGTCTTAAAGCTATTTAAGGCTAGTGAAAACAATAATAAGATGCTTTCCAATCTACCATAGAAAAAAAGAAAACGAATGATATACATCTTTTGATATCAATCTATGTCACGTGGCATGCATACACCTCTGGCACAAACCTCATAAAGCTTCTTTTGACGACCTCTAGATTCAATTGGAAATCGTCTCAGCATCACAAATAGCCTGGAATATTGAAACAAGGTAATAGAGAACGTATCAACCATGACATTACGAACATCAGCTGCCTTAGGCTTTCATTTCAAATATTTACCTCCCACCATATATCAAGAATCCGACAGAAGCACAAAATGAAACAACTGCAAGAGAATCGAATAAATTAGTGGCAATACCTGCTACTATTAGGTTCGTGAAACCACCAGTGATAACAATTTTTTAGGTGAAAAGAAAATATGATGACATAGAAAAGGAAAAACGCAAAGGATATCATTCTTGGTAAAACTGACCTGCAAAGAAGAGCTTTCCAACTTCATCAGCCACAGGGCTCTTGCTTAGTCTCATGAGTATCCAGATGCATGCCTGAGATCATGATACATGTCAGGTAGCAAGTACAAATAGAGCCCGACCAATTTCCACACAATAAGGTAGGATGTTTTCCCTTACCTGCGTGATATATATCACTGAATTGAAGGTGAAATAAGTAGGCCTTAGTTTATCAATTGGAAGACTCCTCGCCTGAATCATGAATGAGATCACTTGCATCAATTTTAGAAAATGGTGAAACTTCTATTGATCCCGTAGAAAAAAGGCAAAGAAGATTTACCTGATGATATATCTCAGCCCAAAACAACACAAGTAACGTATATGTGGAGAAAAATAGAAGACTGGGAACATCCAGAAGCATAACTTCAAATGCCTATTACAATAAGAAGTCCCAACTTATTGAAGAATATTGGACAATGGTAAATTAGAGGATTAGCTTTTCAGAAAAAATGTAGAGCTATATGTCTTTCTTCTTGCATATAGTTCATTTAGGTTAGAATAATAAGAACAGGTAGGAAGAAGAATAAAGAGAAAGTGTGAAGAAGTAACCACGAAAAGGTTAATATGGAATATTCGAGGCCTTAATAACCTGAATAAACAATTAGCAATGAAAGATCCATTAATCAATAGAAAGCTAGATTTTGTAAGATTACTTGAAACCAAGATCAAGGAAGACATAATAGGAAAGAGTATGTGGTTTCTTGATAGAAGCTGGAGATTTTTGACAAATCATGAGAAACATCACTATGGAAGAATAATAATGGCATTTAGCCATCTATACTCGGACTAGTTGGTTGGTCATGCACAGATCAAGTTATTTACTATGATTTAATTGAGATCAACACCAAAAAAAAACATATCTGGATGTTTGTGATTTATGCCTGAAACCATGGTTTGCAAAGACAGTACCTGTGGGAGGAAATTAATAGAATGCACAGCTATGTGAGAGGTCCCTATTCCTTAGTAGGAGACTTCAATTGATTCCTGAACTCTAGAGCGGCAATATGGGGTTGCAAGTGGTTAAGACAAAAATATAGAGAGTTATAGAATCTCCTTGGGAATACTGGACTAACACACCTTAAAAGTTTTGGAAGCACTTTTACTTGGTATAACAAGCAAATAGGAACTTGGTTTCAGATAAAAAACTAGATAAATGCCTAGTAAATGCACAATGGATTTAACAATTTCTAGGAGCTCATCAACTTTTGGAGAGCATATTACATCTGATCACAATCCTATCTTTATAGATTGTGAAGTTATAAGAGAAAAGAGGAAGACCCCTTTTAGGTTTTATAACTCCCCGATGAAACATCCTAGTTTTATTGAGCAGTCTAAAATGGCATAAAGATTGAAATAAGGGAACCTAAGAGTTTTTTTTATGTTTATAAAAACTAAAAGCAATTAAATGGAATTTGAGGAGAATCATAAAGAGCAACAATGATCCTATGTTCCTCACCAAACAGAATGCATTGTAAGAACTATTGCAATGTCAAAGAGAAGTCATGGCAAAACTAGGAGACAGTAGGTTAAAAAGGTAAGAAGGGGAGTTACTAAGGAAATATAATAAGGCTTTGGAGATACTAAACTCACAATTAAGGCAGAAAGATGAACAAGCCACTATTTCAACTCCATATAGGCAAGGAGGAACAAAAATAACATCAGATTCTTAATGGATGAGGAAGGAGTGCAAAAGAGTGAAAAAAAAAAGATAGTAATTGAGCCAACATGTACTAAAATGGATAAAAATGGTAAGAGTGAGATGCTTAGTGAAGAGCTAGGATTGTAAAGCTGAATTTGTTTTTATAATTCTCACGAGATTAATACAATTATATTCAACTTTCAAAAAGAAGGATAAAGATATTTACAATATGCCATAAAAATTATGGTGATGGTAGTGGAGATGGTTATAATAATGGTAGTATTAAGCATTACTGGCCCATAAAGTGATTCATTTGATGTAAAATGTCATAAATGGGGACGAGGGATAATAATCTCATTAGTAAAATCATGTTGGTATTGGAAGTTAATAAATCATATATTTGTATTTGAGCTATAGTTTTCATTTTTGATGAAAAAGATAAATGACTTTTCTTTCAAGGTAAAACATTTCATTCATTAACAAAAATGGTAAAAGTATTTATAGATGCCAGCTCAAATGGGATCCTATACATCAAGTGGATTACTATAATTTTAGATGGTGGATGCATACCTTTGGCCTAATGAGAAAAACACTTTTGTATAGTCCAAATAGCACAGCCCTTACTGCCATAAAAAGTTATTTATTGTTATAAATCTCAACAATTGGTAAAGTAGAATTATGAAAACTATCATCGATCCTTACATCCATTCACAATAAAATTCATCAAATGGAAGACCTTTTGTGTTGTCCAACCATATTCTGGTACTCTCATTTGGATACGGCAAAGTTGTACCTATCAATTTAAAAACTATTCTTACATGAGAAAAAAAACAAAACCAAGATTTAGGAATAGCATAATAAAATATCCTGAATGTTATAACTTAAAGAGCCTTTATGTAAAGTAGATGGGAAAAAAGGAACATATCTTCCCACTTTTTCCTTATTTTATCCAACTCCTATATCGGTACAATTCATAAGTAGTGATTGGGTGAAGCCACCAATATTTTCATTTTAGGCATTCCATCAGGTAACAGAAGTCTAGCCAGTAAATGAAACTACCAACTAAGATTTGGTCCTCATCATAACTAATTATAAGTTTAGTTTCTTAATTAGTTAAGAATTCAGTAAAAGAAAACTTGATTGTAATATAAGGTAAGAATGACTTAAAATTCTTCCATAAAATTATAATCATAAACACAAAGGGCGTTAATATTAAAGGTCCCAAAGCAAGTGGGTAGCGATTCAAAACACAACTCTCTCAAATTCAATTAAAGATCACAAACCAAACTTGACAATTCAAAAAAAAATTATTTAGATCAATATGAGAATGAAAAGATAATGACACAAACATCAAATTTACGTGGAAAACCCTTAAGAGTAGAGGTAACAAATATGGGACAAACCAACAAGTAAATTCACTAAATTCAAATAAGAATTTACAAGATTTTAAATTATGAACTATTGGCCTTTGCTTAAAACTATATCAAACCACAACTATAAGTTGTCCCACTAAGTTTCAGGATTTAAAACAAGTTGATATAACAACTCAATCATATAACTCAACCAATGGTATCTAACATCTTTGTGCTTTGTGCGTGAATGAGATATAGTATTTTTGCTCAATTCTATAACACTTTGACTACCACAAAATACCACACAATCTTCTTGCTTTATATCCAACTTTTGAAAGAACCTCTTTAGTTAGAGCATCTCCTTATTAGCTTCCATAATAGCTACATACTCTAATTCAATCATGGATAAAGCTACACATTTTTGTAGTTGGATGGCCATAAAATGGCTCTACCTACAAACTTGAAATGGATTTTCTACCATCAAGATCTCTAGTCATATTTGTATTTATATAACCTTTTAGAATTAGTTCCCCACCACCATATCACAAACTCTACTTAGATGTACCTCGTAGGTATCTCAAAATTCATTTCATTAATTCCTAGTGAACCTTCTCTATATTGGGAAAATACCTTATCACTAACCCAATAGCCTATGCAATATCTGATCTTGTGTATATTCTTGCATACATCAAAGATGCTACTACCATAAGTATGAAAAAGAAGACATACCATCTCTCTCCTTTTCTATTGAGTGGCACACACACTTATTTAGCTTAAAATAAAGTTCCATAACATTCTAACATGCTTCATATTAAACCTTTCTAATAGTCATTCAATATATATTTCCTACAAAAGCCACAATTTTTTACTCTTCTTATCCCAAGTTATTTTCAATCCTAAAATATGCTTTACTAGTCCCAAATCTTTTATATTAAAGGATTTAGACAAGTTCTCTTTCAATTTTTGAATTATTCTAACATTTTGACCATAATCAACATATCATCTACATGTAGAATAAGAATGATTAAGTTTCCACTTGTCAACTTGAAATAAACATAAGGATTGGCATATGGTCACTTGTAACCATTACCTATCATAAAGGAGTTGAACTTCTGATACTACTTCATCAGCTTGCAAATCAAATACTCATTGCCCTTAACCTTGAATCCTTCTGGCTACTCCATGTATATTCCTCTTTCAAATCTCCATATAAGAAGGTTGTCTTAACATCTAATTACTCGAGTTCAATATCCAAACTGGCAGTTAGACCCAACATTGTTTATATTGAAGTCATCTTGACCACCAGTGAGAAGATTTCATCAAATTCTAGCCCTTTTTTGGTCAAATCCTTTCACCACTACTCTTGCTTTATGCTTCACCAACTTTTTATCATCTTTTTTATTCTTGAATACCTATTTATTTTTCAATGCCTTCTTGCCTTTTGGAATCTTCACTAGCTCATATGTTTCATTTTTCTTTTAAAAACTCATCTCCTCTTTCATAGCTATGATTTAGAGATCTTATCCTTCCTATGATTCTACCTCTTGCACATTTTCAGGCACCCCTTTAGTGGTAATTATAAAATATTCAAAACTCAGATACCATCTAAAATGTCTTTTCTCTATATTTTTTCTCTGTAGTCGACCATGGAAGCTAAATATCATTCACTGTTGGACTAGGTTGCCCCTTCTGCTCATTATTTTTAGTGAACTTATGTTGACCATTATCTAGATGTGGTTCGTGTAGCTTATCATTTTCAGGTTATACCTGATCACCATCAACATGTTCATCTCCTTAACCTATAGGCTGATCAATAGAGATTGAAGTTAGAGAAGTATTAACAACATCATAAGGTGAACTATTATGAGTAGTATCATCTCCTTTAAAGAGATCTGTACCTATCTCATGCTTATAGAATACCACATCTTTTCTCCTAATAACTTTATACTTCTTTGGGTTATAGTGTCTGAAGCTGAACTGATCATTATTATAACCAACAATATGCAAGTTATCATCTTTGAGTTAAGTTTTTGTTTATGTTCCTTAGGTACTTGTTTAAACACCTTGCAACCAAATACCTTAAAATGTTGGTATAAGGGATCTTTACCTATTCACAGTCACTAGGGAATCTCAAATTTTAAGGAAATTGAAGGAGTTCAATTAATTACATAGATGGTAGTTCTAACTACTTAAAATCAAAATGTCTTCAGCAGCTTATCTAAGCATGCAACAAATCTTCTTCATAATTCAACTGTTCATTCTCTTGATAGTACCATTATGTTATGGAGAATAAAGTCTGACATTCTCATTTCTAATGCCATGGAATGCACAATAATCTTCGAACTACTTGGATGTATACTCTCCTCTATTATCTATTCATAGGCTTTTTAGTTTCCTCTTTGTTTCCCTTTCTACCATGGCATAAAAGTTCTAAAAAATTTCAAAGACTTGTATACTCAGGTCTTTCTTGAAGCATCATCAATAAATGTAACAAAATATTTGTTACCTTAATATATCCTCTTTAATAGGACCACAAACATTTAAATGCACCAAATATAATCTTTCTATCCTCTTTATAGATCTTCTTTTGAAAGATTTTATTCTATTTTCATGCCAAAAAATGATCACAAGGAATATGAGGAAGGTTTTATTGATCGAGATAAAGGATTTACCATCTAACAGCTTGATTCCTTTCTAACTCTTATGCCCCAATTACTCATGTCACAGATTAGGAGAAGTATCCTCTACAATTGTATATTCTTCTTTACCGTTAACTTTAAGTGTGTCTTTTACAATGTACAACATAACTCTCCTCGAGCAACTGTCATTGCTTCCTTATATAGTTTCCACTTCCTATCCCCAAACTTATACTAAAATCCTTCTTTATCTAACACATTAGCTGATAATAAATTCAACCTCAAATCAGGTATATGTTGTACATTTCTCAACTGTAGCATGCATCTGATATTAGCCTGAACCTAGATATCACCTATGCCTACAATCTTCGCAAAACTTTGATTTCTCATGTTAACATAAACAAAGTCTCTGCTCCTATAGTTCAGAAGTACTCCCTCTTAGAAAGTCATAAGAAACTCTTATATTAATCAACCACTTAGAACCCGAATCATTGATATAGAAACATTCATTTGTTGCATAAATTAGGAACACTTTGTCATCCGTGCTTTATAGCTATTACAGCTATATTCTTATCATCTGCATCATTTTAATGGCCTTACTTTTTCTGTTCCCTCTTCCACTTGCAGTAAATCCTCTTAATGTGACATGGCTTGGTGTAATAGTGACATGTTTTTATCTTTTTTTGGCTACTGGACTTCAATCTATTCTTGGACTTACCATGCCTTTTAGGAACTCTCTATAAATTACTAATTGTCACCATCAATATCTCCCAACTATTTGATAGTGAACTTAACAGGTACGAAGCTTAAAGTTTGTCATTAAGAATAATCTTTCTAGTGGTCATTTTGTTGATTATTACCTAAAAATGACTAAGATGCTCTAACAAAAATTTCTTAACTTTTATCTTTAACTTTATAAGCCTCTTAATTAGAGAGGCCTTGTTATGGGCAGTCCTCTTTTTGTAGAGACCTTTCATCTTTTTTCACAACTTAAAAGGAACAGTTTCTTAGGAACATGGTTGGACACACTAATATCAATCCATTATCAAATTATTCCTTGAGTTTTCTTCTTCATCTTTTCTCATTCTCTATTTGACACCTTCTATGGTTTAAAAGGAACATCATCCTTTCATATCTCTATCCACATTAATAGGATTAAAGGATATCCTTGTAATATAGTAGGTCCTCTATCGTGGACCTCTGAATATAGTAGTTTTTTGACGTCAACATGACCATAGACTTGTTTCCACCTTCCATAACTGATGGCTCTAATTCCATTAATGGTTTTGAGGTGGCTTTTGGGAATAATTGGACTAAGTCTAAATGAGGTCATATACAACTAAAACATCATATCTTAGCTCAAAATCTTAAGGTAATGAATTACGAGTCCTATCTTAATATATAAATCACTTTATCTTTATGTTTCTTTCCAATGTCGCATTATCCCACTTATAAATTTCCAACATCTCCTCGTTACAAATGGACCTATCTACATTAGACTTACTCCCCCTCAACCTATATTAATGTAAAGACATTTGAGTCACTCTATGAAACACTCATAGGACCCAAATCCATGATTCTTTATTCATTAAGCCTTGTCAACCTATCTCTGATACCACTTATAGGGATTCAAAACATAACTCTCTCAAGGTCAATTAAAGGTCATAAGCAAAACTCAAAAAGTCCAAAAAAGTTATTCAGATTAGTATGAACAAAAAGATATAGATATGAACATCAAATTTACATGGAAAACCCTCCAAAGTAGAGGAAAAAACTCTAGGCTAAATCAATAAGCAAATCCACTAAATTTAAATAAGAACTTACAAGAATAAGAATTTGAATTTTGAGTTGTTGGACCTTGCTCAAAACTATATTACAGGACATCTAAAAGTTATTTCATCAAGTTTTAGGACTAAAAAGCAAGTTGACTTAACAACTCATCACTCTTCTCAAACTAACCCCGAAAACAATATATCTATAAACAACTTATCGCTATAAACTATCAACAAAAGAATGAAAAACCTTTTTCGCTCACTCTCACTTAGTAGTTCTTCACTTTTCATTGTTCTAGCTAGTTATCCATAAAACCTATAGTTTTTTCTTTTTTTATTCCAAAATTTCGGTTTTTATGCACTGTACGAGGTCACATACACGATCGTGTAAGTGATCGTGTCCCTTTTAAATTTAAAGGTACCATGAATGTACATAATTTTAGAGAGCTACATGATCATCACACACGGTCATATATGTCATAAACACGGAAGTGAACATGAAAATGTATGTCTTCAAGTCTTTATAAAAATGTGTGCGTAAGAATGTGTGCATAAAAATGTGTTCTTACGCACACATTTTTAATGACTTACACGTTTGACCCACACGATCATATAGGTAAAGTACATAAGTGTGTAACATCCTACATAACTATGTCTCTTAAAAAATACTTAAATTCAATCATTATCTAACTTGTATTCACTCGTCGGCGTTCCTACAATACAAAAGAGTGATTGTGATCACCGAAAGATCATGTTCGTATCAAAATAAGGCTACACACTAAACATTATTTATGATGTTTTTAAAATGTAGGGACGAGTTTGAAGAGACTTTCAAGACCATTATCGACGTTAGACAAGTTACTGTGAAGGGTTTTGAGGGGAATTTGGGAGAAATTGGAGTGGATCCAAATGAGTCCATATACAATTAGGGCATATATCTCAACCTAAAACTTTAAGGCTATAGGTTATGAGTCCTATCTTTGTAAATAACTCACTTCATCCTTAAGTCTCTTTCTAACGTGGGATTACTCCACTTGTGAATTCTAGCATTTCCCCTTCACAAGTGGATTTATCTATATTTGACTAGCTTCCTGTCAATCTATAACTTATGCGAAGCCATTTAAGTTACTTCACAGTCATCATTCATTTGACCTAAATCTATGAATCGCCATTCACTAAACTTTGCCAACCTAGCTTTGGTAACAATGAAGGATTTTGAGGGGGTCTGGGGAGAAATTATACTGAATCAGTGAGCTCATGTATAATTAAAACATCATATCTCAACTCAAAACCTTAAGAATATGGGTTGTGAGTCTTATTTTTGTATATAACTCACTTCATTTTTGTTTCTCTTTACAACGTGAGATTACTCCACTTGTGAATTTCTAACATACTGAAAACATCATACTTTCAGAGATCAGACACAAAAATGGGTGCTATAAATGTTTACAGCTAATTGTTAAACAGCGAATCTCGCTGTTAATAAAGACAAGCAAATCTAAATAAGAATTTGAATCTGGTTAGCTTGTTGGATAGCAAGTGACCGCGAAAAAAAAAACTCTTAGCAAAAGCCGAAAGCTGTGCCTTGACCATTTGGCATGTCCTAACCTCCATGAAACGGACACATAGAAATCTAAACTTGCTCGTTTCGTAAAGAGATGGAAAGCCATCGATCTTTTTCACTAACATATCACATTTTTGTACGTTGAATGGTAATAACTCTCAAACGATGCCATTTTCTCGGGGAATGAAACAGTAGAAGGCTAAGAACTGAAATATCAGGAAAATGGGAAAGTGAAGGGAATCTAGAAACATAATTACCAGGGCAACAAAGGAGACAAGAGCATAAGATGCAGACAAGAAATAGAAAATGCCTCTCTGCCATTCTTCAGATTCATCGATTTCTTCCCACCAATCCAATCCATTAATGTCATCGCTGTAAAACACTCCCTTTCCAAACCCAAATGTGTTAGTCCACAAACTCCATGCCATAGACATTGACAGTAGCAGTATTGGTCGAAATCAACAACTGAGAACACGAAGGAACAAAAGAAAGAAAGAGAAACGATGGTTGTTATTGTCCAAAGAGAGAAAGAGGGGGTGGAACTAGACACGTGGAGAGAGGAGAGATAGGACAAATAGACAAAGAGGGGTAGTGTACCGTGTACGTGTAAAATGGGTAAAGGACAAAAGAGAGAGTTCGCGGCAAAGTTCGTTAACTTCGGAACAAACAATGCTTGTTCACAACCGGAGATTACTACGTCGCCCGCCACTGTACCACCCCGGCTTTGGTTGAGCATTGACTATTTGAATTTGACTTTTCACTTTTGGATTGCATGGGGCTTTTTTTTTTTCTCACCATAATATCAGAATAATTGTCGATTCATTCCTTCTCCGGTAGGATCTACGCCAACCTTGTAACCACACCACTACTATAAATTAATAATTAAATATGATGGAAGTGCAATACCAAATTTCTTATATTTTGCTAGTCACTTTGTATAAATGATCGGGATCTCTCCGTCTTTGTTAAATCAATCTTAGAATTTAGTTTTTAAAAAATTGTGAATTAAATTAAGCCATAAAAGATAATATTTCACATCAATTTGAATGGAATAACAAAACAACTAAACAACAACATTACATCATGAATATTTAGACTTTTAAGTACACAAAATAGACACCATTTCCATACTAATTTTAATCTATCTTTATATTTTTTCTCCAAATATGATATGTGTAACTTGATTTATCACTCTTAGATTTTGTTTAATTTCTCGTGACACATTTAGGGAAAGACTATGAACTTAGTAAAGAACAAAAAATTTCCTCCAAATGTTTGCACAATTTTGTAAAACTTTTAAGTTTTACATCATCTATTTACCTGAATTTAACTTCAAAGATCAGCAGCAAACACAATATGAGAGACTGCCTATATAAATCTCTACCTTTTCTAGTGTTTGTACAGCTTTCTTTTTGGGTAAAGAGGAGGCCAATGGCCTAGATATTGTCTACATTATAGAATAAAAAAATAAGGTAGAGAAATCCCAAAGATATCTCCATTGAGGAGTGATAAGCGTCACCTCGATAGTTGGTCAAGTGGCTCGTAGTGGCCGTGTAGGGAAAGCCCATAATTAACCATCCAGTCTACACAATTATTGCCCTCGTGGTACACATGCTGGACTCGAATAACTATGTCCTTACTCAGCTCCTCCCGTATGGCCCAAAAGAGTCGCCTGGTATGATGGGAGCTCACAATAGATTGTGTTATGAGTGTGATTGTTGTACGAGAATCCAGTTCCAGAATAGCTTGTAGGATGCCTATGAGTTTTGCCAATCGCACCTCGTCAAGAATTGCCCAAAGCTCAGCCACGATTATGGTAGTAACGTCAATTCAATGGGAGAATCCCCTCTGCCATCGTCCCCTAGAATCTCTAATCAAGCCACCATAGGCTGAAAGTCCCAGTGCTCCCTTTGTCGCAACATTCGTGTTAATTTTTGCCCACGCCTCTAGGGGTGGATGCCATCTGATCCACAACCAATGTTTTCGCAGTGTATGAAGCTTGTGTTCCTGTACCACAGCTGCTTGAAAGTGAGAATCCATTCTGCACACTTGTGCTGCCTCATGGGAAAGATGTGTAAAGTCAGGTTCAAATAGTTCCTTATTACGCCATGACCAAATTAGTCAGCACCCGGCGTCAAAAATAATTGCCCAGCTTGGTTGGTGGAAAGTGATGCGGGAATGAAGAAAATTGTCGCCAAGCCAGGTCCTGAGATCCTCCCTAAAGAATGACTGAAGCGGGTGTTGGGAAGGAGATCTTCCCATATTGGACAGATGGTTGGACAATACCTTAATGCATGCAGGATGATTTCTGGGTATAAACCACAGCGATGGCGGTATGCATCAGAGGTAATGTGCCTGCGTGATTTCAACAAGTTTGTAGGGAGACTGTTATGTGTTGCAATCCAAAGGAAAGTGTGAATCCGCTGGGGGCCTTGCCACTCCCATATACTCTTCTATATTTTGCTGGAAATTACATCATCAGCGTTGAGCAATCGTAAGTAAGCTGACTAAACCGAGTATCGACCTGATGGTTCAGTTGACCAAATAGGCAAATCCAGCCCGTCTAATACTATACTACTGATCAGGAGCAGGTGGATCATCTAGTAGGTGCGGTGACCTGCTGCCTTTGCCCTTCAATTCATCGAGCTCTCGATGCAGTTGAGCGTATAAATCTAACGACTGTTGTTGCGCTGCTATCGTCTATTGTTGCGCAACCATCGTCTATTGTTGCGCAACCATCGACTCTTGCAACTGACACACCTCTTCCAACATCTGTTGCAACTGAGTGGACAATATCTGCATCGTGCTCTAAAGCACCTCCACTTTGTTGGACCACCTAGTAGATGCTGCTGTACTCGACGTAGAGGATTTCGAATAACAAGTATTCGCAAATGACCCTAGTCCGAACATCCTCCCACGACGATCCCTACCACCAACTGTTTCCAAGTAAGTGTCAGCCTCGTCAACATTTTCGGATTGCTGAGATCGATGCTCAATAGTCTGTTGTATTTGGTCCTATCAAAAATGTAACATCCCGTTTCCATAGAACGAGTCGGATCAGAGAAACGGGTCCAAGTGAGGTCAATCGGAGAAGTTAGGAAAACACATCTCATGCTCATGCATTTGTGAACAGTG
>JANQBM010000006.1:30438214-30452278 GCA_025594535.1 Erythroxylum domingense
TTCTCTATATAATAACACATTAAGGTGTTGTTTATTTACACACCTCTTTCCCTACAATACCTTTGTCTTATCTGACAATCTTGTGAATGATTTTGATGCTGCAAATCTCACAAGAAATCTTTGGCGATATATTAGGAATGAACTTGCTTTGCAATCATGTTGCCTTTGGAAATCCAAATTCCTATTTGTTTCGTATCTTTTTCATTTATTGGGCAAAGCATTTCTAGATTTAAACCTCTTCCTCCAAGAAGGGCAGCCTTTTCCTGAGCTACAAATAGATAACTATGCACGTGTCTGTGGTGAGCAGTAGGGGTTGGGGTGTGTGGGAATGGTGTCACCCAATAACAAATGAATTATTCCTGTTTAGTTACGGTTTTGTTTCTCTGATTTAGTCATTTACATTGTTTTCACTTTTCTGATTTTCTCATGATCGATTTTATATGGTTGAATTATTTCCTAATGTTGTACCGGTATGATTGACAATATCCAGCTCAAACTGCACTTCCTTTGATTTATGTCAAGATTAAGTTTAATTGTAACATAACATGTTGTAGGCCCCTTGCTTTCTCCACATTTTCAGCGTAATGGACTTTGTGTGTGAAGGGTTATTTGAGTTAGTCCTGGACCTCATCCAACAACTTAAGCATAGGCCTTGAAGAAACTGCTCTCTAAAATTCTGGTCTTAATTTACAAAAGATATTAGAATGGTTCTGCAAATTTTCAGAGATATTTAGTAGAAGTGAGGCATATTCAAGAAACTACAGTCTAAAATTCTGGTCATATTAGGAAATTATGCAAATTCACTGTTTTAGAGATTTTTAGGAGGAGGAAGTGAGTTGCGTTTATGCCAAGAAATTGCTTGTCGTAAATATTGTTGTATTATCCAAGTATAAGTAATAGCCATTTTAAGCCCACTTTTTATTTAATTGTCAATATTGCTTTCTCACTTTTCCCCTTTCTTTCTTTTTGAACATGACTCTAGAACATGAGTGTATGATGGCAGTGTAACCCATCTATTGTAGCTTTGGCAATGCAATGTAGACACTTTGCTATGTTGCGTTTATCTGGATTTTCCATAACCTGTTTCTTTTTGGGATTTTGTTGTCAGATTGAGATAAAGGAGTTAGATGACTTTGCTCAAGCTGCTTTTCATGGCTACAAAACTCTGAATCGTATTCAAAGCCGAATATTTCAGACTGTTTATTTCACTAATGAAAACATTCTTGTGAGTTACTTAAACTGTATTTAAGCTCTTATATATATAACAGAGGAAGGAAGTATTGGTGGACATGTATTACTAATTCTAAAGAGCTTGTTATTTTACATTTGATAATTAAGAAAGAGTTGCTTGTTTGTGGAAACTTTTAAGTTCAATTTAATTGATTTACCCATTCAAGCTTATATTTTGCCCCACTCCTTCCCTTTACCTTTGGTTCTATCAGCAAAGGCCAGCATGCACATTTTGCAGACAAGTTCCTGATTTCTCATCTTCAATTTTGTCTATCAAAGTCATTGGTTTGAAACAAATGTTTTCTGTCTTCTGCTTTTGCAGTAAATAACCTAGGGAAATGCAATTTCCTAAGAAAACTAGTGCACCTAAGTTCTTAGTGAAAATGTGTTGAATGGTGAGTTTAGGTTTCTGTTCAACAACCTGCTCTGCCTAAAATGAAAGTCAGAGAATGTTAATGAATTGTCATCTGATCCATTGGCAATGGATAATTCTTTAATTCTGGTTGGTTTATGAGACATCCAACCATACATTGAACTTATGGCTGAAAGAACTTTTAAAGAAATCTATAGCTTTAACCTCTCTGCAGGTTTGTGCACCTACTGGCGCTGGCAAAACAAATATAGCAATGATCTCTATTTTACATGAGGTATTTTGAATTTTGTGCTTGCGAATGTGTAATTGAAGGCTTCCTCTCATCCTAGTTTCTGTAGGATGGAATTATACCAGTGTTATGTCATGCATTTTAATATGAGGCACGTAACAACTTTCTTTCTATTATGGTGTGGGGAGCATTGCAGGTGACACCGCATTGAGGGTAAACTACTGCGTAGTTTATTATAAAGGATATGAAAAATATTATCAAGCTCACTGAAAATATGCATAATTTTGATGATCGACTATTTTCATAATTTTTACATCTAAATAAATTAACAAATTTGCAAAAAATTGGTGATACTGTTTTATGCTCCAAATTCAAAAAATCCAATTGTCTGAACAAAAGTTTAATGATTGACTTGCAAATTTTTTGTCTATCCCTTAGTGGTATTTACTTTAGCTCGTGATGTTGGCAAATCACTTCGACAGGTGCATCATATGATCACTATGCATTTCCCATGTGTATAGTAAAGCATATTTCTTTTAGTTTTTTTTTTCAACATTCTGAGGCATCTTGTGTACTTTTTTATTGTTTAAGCTAGTTTATCTAGATTGCGTAGCTCTTTGGGATAATGATTCGTTGTTTGTCGGTTAAATATAAGCTTGTTATCTTGGTCTAATTAGTAGTCCCAAGTACAAAGTATAGCTTCTGGTGGTGTGTTGATAGAATGTGTTAAGACTTTATGTAGTTGACCACGTTTTCCTTTCCTGTTTTTCAGATTGGACAACATTTCAGGGATGGTTACTTGCATAAAGATGAATTTAAGATAGTTTATGTTGCTCCTATGAAGGTACATGCAACATATAGCTTGGTGGTTGCGAGCTGGTTGTAATGTTTGGTGAATTGCTTATCTCTTGTACTCTCTGTAGGCATTAGCTGCGGAGGTCACGTCAACATTTGGCCATCGACTATCGCCATTGAATATGACAGTGAGAGAACTTACTGGGGACATGCAACTTTCTAAGAGTGAACTGGAAGAAACACAGGTTATACTTGTTTATTTTCTTGTTTTTGACAGTTGAAAGCATGCTTTTAGTGCTATGGTAGTCGCTGTGGTGTTAAGACCTGATCATTTAAATTTGCAATTAATTTGACTCAGATGATTGTGACAACACCTGAGAAATGGGATGTCATTACTCGCAAAAGCAGTGACATGTCACTTTCAATGCTGGTGAAGCTCTTAATAATTGATGAAGTGCACCTTTTAAACGATGATAGAGGTCCTGTAATAGAAGCACTAGTGGCTAGGACCCTACGTCAGGTAAGCTCTTGCTGAGTTATCTGTATGGTGGAATTCAAACCTAATCTCTTCAGCATTTTATCATTTAGTTGTTCTATCCATGCTGAAATTGGTTTCCCTTAATGTCTTCATAGTGATGTTACTTCTCACATGACAACTTGATTTATGCACGTGAAAGATTGGGAAGCTAAGAGTCATTCACATATCCCTTCTAATGGGTGACAGGTGGAGTCAACACAGACAATGATACGCATTGTGGGACTTTCAGCCACTCTACCTAATTATTTGGAGGTCTTTACTGCCACATAAATCATGTGCCTTTTCATCCATATGAACTGGTTTACTTGAAATTGAAATCTTTAACATTGACTTTTTAAGGTTGCTCAATTTCTGAGAGTGAATCCAGAGACTGGCCTCTTCTTTTTTGATTCTAGTTATCGTCCTGTACCTCTTGCACAACAATATATTGGAATTAGTGAGCATAACTTTGCTGCTCGTAATGAGTTGCTGAATGAAATTTGCTATAAGAAGGTAGCTGTTTGCATGAATCCTTTCTGTTTATTAATCAATTAATCAGTGTTATAGATGGAGGATAATGAATTGATGACACCTTTTTGTTAAGGTTATTGATTCGGTAAGACAGGGTCATCAGGCCATGGTGTTTGTTCATTCACGAAAAGATACAGCAAAAACAGCTCAGAAGCTGGTACATTTTTTCTGCATGCTTATTAAAAGTAAACTTCTATGCGTGTTGCTTCGATATATTGGTCTAACTTGTTTGCTCCTTAAATCTCCTTATTTCCATTTGTGCTGAATAGTTTGAGTACTATCTTTTCTCTGATGATCTTCCATTGATTATTTGACACCCACTTATCACATGGGAAGGGGAGAGGGATATCAATACTCATACTTGCACCACAAAGGGGTCATTAATATTAGAGGCATTGAGGATGTTAATGTTGACTTCTGGTGATATTGGACATATCAAATATTATGATCTTGATAATAATCATTCTAAAATACATACTACATTAACATTGTGAAGTGTTGAATTTTGCCACAACCCAAAGGAGTTGGAATATTTATAGGCTAGAATTATACAGATTGATGGTGCCGATTCAATCTTCAAGGATGGTATCAATAAACATGTGGAATTTTAGTAGGTTCATTCCTGCTATTTATATAAATTGCCTTTTAGTAGGTGTATTAATGCTATTGAAAGAGGCTATCTTTCACTCATGTAAACACACTACAGTTAAAATGATCCTGCACTTATGGACAAAAATTTGAATAGCTAGAATCCCTGGGGAGACAACACACTAATATAAACACTAGAGAATATGTTATTTATCTTTATCTATTTATTGTTGCATCATTTTAAGGCATCTTAGCCATCTTTTTGAATAGGTTGAACTTGCTCAGAAGCATGATGATCTGGAGCTCTTAAAAAATGATGAACATCCACAATTTGGCCTAATCAAGGTGAGGAATAGAACTTATTTTCTTATGGAAATGTCGTGGTCATTGATTTCCTTAATTTGTGATTTCAGAAAGAAGTGGTTAAGTCTAGAAACAAAGATCTAGTTGAACTTTTTGGATATGGAATAGGTGTTCATCACGCTGGGATGCTACGTGCAGATAGAGGCCTGACCGAGTGCCTCTTCTCTGATGGACTCTTGAAGGTAAAAGTGCTCAGATTAACCTGTTTAACATGTTGACTTGGTGTCTTTTCTGAAGTTAGATATATTACTGTTCCAGATACTAGTTTGCACAGCAACTTTAGCATGGGGCGTAAACCTACCTGCACACACAGTTGTGATCAAGGTTTGTGCTTCCCTCTTTTCTCTCCCCTCTTCTCCTTTTCTATCTGTTTTTTAACCTACATATCCTACTTTTCCTTGCAAATCAGAAAGCCTACACTAAATGCAATTTACTGGGTAAGATAGTCTCACTTTTACTCATATTATAGTCTCACTTGTACTCATGTTTGGTTACTCCATGTTTGAAATTTAAAGGTTGACCAATGACCTTGCCATAAGGAAGATAGACGGTCAATATGACATGGAATTGAAGTGGATTAATTCATTTGTGTAAGATAAATAAATTTTGAAAGATTAAAAAATAAGGAATCACATCAAACAAATAAATGAGGACTTAATTTAATATAAAAAGACTATCACTTGAATTTATAAATTTAAAGTGATAACATAATAAATTAAACAATTTAAAGTATACCTATTGTTACATCTTAGCTTGTTTATGTGAATTTTAAATAATTCTATCAATATGAAGTTTCCAGAATCACTATGTGTCATTTAAAACACCTGATAAAGACTAGGAATTTTAAGAAATTTTAAAATTTACTTTAGCTGATGGATAACATGATATGTTTATGTTGAATCATATGTATCAGAGTATCTTGCATATATTTAAAGTTGGAACTTTGAGACTATAAATTCAGGCTTTATGTGATTGTCAAAAGGTCTAAAATTTGACCCTTTTATAATCAATACTGGTTAATTCATGGACAAGATGAAAAGATCTCCTTAGGTATGGCAATATTATCATGTGATATTTAGAAAACAAGAGCATCATTGCCTTAAGAGCCACTGATCCATAAAGGATTAAGGTTGAGTTGGAGTTAAAGCAGTTGTTGATGATAGATATATGTTAATATAATTCCATTTTTTCACCATGTTTCAAATAGACTTTAAAGATAGTAATACAGTAAACAACCTGCAACATATCGTTTAAATATTTTTCAAAAAAGACATATCATTTAAATTGGTGAATATTAAAAGTATTCAGTCACTGAAAAGCTCATATTTGTAGCGATTTGGCAATTAAGATAATATAAATACTGTTTATAGTTACAAACTAGGTTGTAATATGTAAACTTCTAGTTGAGAAACTGCAGAAAAAATGATTGTTATCATTATTTATTTAATTGTGCCAAATATCATACAGAAGACTAGATATATTAAAAGTAAGATTAAAGCTTTTAATGCAATTAATTAGTCATATTTGTGCCGAATTAATGTGTTGATGCACTTGGATAACCTTTTAAAAGTCATTAAAGTTTTGTCAAAAGTTATTATGGGAGAAAACATGGTTTTATAAAACTGAAGGACTTGAATGAATTCTTAAAAGAATTAAAACTGAAACTTGATTGGTTGAACTGTTTGTGTTCTCTTGATTCCTTGGGCCGCCAATTATTTATGTGTTATTATGACAGCAAGTTTCTTTGTTTGCAGCAGGGCTGGTTGTTTGCTTAATTGGTCCAACTGAATAGTTTCCCCTGGCTTTTGTTTTCCAAAGAGGCTGGTTCTTTGATGTGTGCTTATAGTTTGCCTCAGAGAAAACGTGCATGAATTATCTTTCTTGGAGTAACGCTATAAAATGATCAAAATTTACTACTGAACCTAACTAGCAACTATAGCATGGAAATTATAATGCCATATAAAAAATGCTGTAGAATCTCAAATCTTTCAAATGAAACATTTTTCTTCCATATTGTTTTTATGTTTTTCTAAATTTTTGTGAGATGTCTTTAGTTTATTTCCTTTTCTTGCAGTAAGTCCAATATTTTTGTTGTGTCACTCTTCAGGGAACCCAATTGTATGATCCAAAGGCTGGTGGATGGCGTGACCTAGGGATGCTTGATGTTATGCAGGTTAGATTCTATATATGTCTCGAAACATGGAAGTGGCTGCCTTGTTCATTTAATGGCTACTATTCTTTTGTCTAATTGCATCAGATCTTTGGAAGGGCTGGGAGGCCTCAATTTGACAAGAGTGGTGAAGGCATCATAATCACATCTCATGATAAGTTAGCGTACTATTTAAGGTTGCTGACAAGCCAACTTCCGATAGAAAGTCAGGTTGCTATTTTTGGTTTGACTTGGGACATGGTTGTTAGAGTAGTTGTTTTTCGTACCTTTTAAATAAGATTATTGTTCTCAATTTTGTTTTAGTATTCAGCTCCAAGAATTTCATGGTGTCTATCAATTTAGAAGCCTAATGTGTTTCAGAACCTTATAGTTTACTTGGCTAAGTGATGCATTATATGAAATTATTGTCAGATGTTCAGATTTTGAACTAGGCCTAGCTTTACCTGGATGTCTACAACCTTATTTAGCTTTTCTACTACAACAATGTACACGTTGCTTATCTGTAAAATGGGTTTATGTTTTTTAATTTTAATGTGGCAGATGATATTAGATGTGTTGCAATTGTAATATCCATTTTGATCTTGATTATTAGTTAAAGTTATGATGCTTTTGTAAGTACAGATTCTTGATCAATTTTGTTCATGTGCCATGTGATGGTACAAGTTGAATGAGTTATTGTACCGGAAAGCTATTCGGGATGTGTTTCACTAATTGAGCAAGTACTAGGTCCCAACTTGTCACATTTCCTTTTCAATCATTTCATGTTTTGGATTATTTGTCTTGAACTCCTCTTTGTTCCCAAGTCATGCACAGGATTTGTTTGAGATGTGCTGCACTAATTGTGAAAGTACTTGGTCCCAACTTGTCACATTTCCGTTTCAATCATTTCATGTTTTGGATTATTTGTCTTGAACTCCTCTTTGTTCCCAAGTCATACATAGAATTTAATTGAGACTTCATAACTGTGGAGGAAAGGTATTACATATATTGATGCAAAATTGAAGGGAAATGAATTGTCTTCTTACAATTGAATTAGAATTATATGGTTATATACATCTTAGTATGGGAGAAAAATATGAATCAATCTCTTATAGTTCTACACTCTCCTAGGAAAAGAAAACAGTTTCATAGGATTCAACTTTCCTAGGTAAAGAAAACAATTTCCTAGGATTACAATTTCTTTTCCACACTTTCCGAGGGAAGGTGTACTTAGGATCCCACAATCTTTGAAATACCAAGAAATTGAGTTTCCTAAACAAGTTTATAGCTAATATACAACTCGACACTCCCCCTCAAGTTAAGGAATAGATGTCTTCCATTCCCAACTTGGAAATCATGTTTTCTATTTGGTTTTTGTGGTGGAGTTGGGGTATCTTCTACTTGAAATAGTGGTGGTTGGGGGTGGTGATGGTCGTGAAGGTGGCTTTGGTTGTGTAATATTTGGGTAAGTGCTAGGATTGGTGGACATAGATATGGAAGTGATATTTGCGGAGGGAAGGGTGGTGGCCAGTGGCAACAAGAGGGGTTCGGTGAGGGTGTTGGTGGTTGGTAGGATGAAGAGGAGTATAGGGTGTAATGTGTGTATCCGGAGACGTTTAGACAGTGACTACAATGGGAGCGCTGGATGATGGTGTGCAAGGCCTCTTAAATGTGGTTTGTGGAAAATCCATGTGGCTTCCATGTCATTTATTTGATGATATGGATTGCTACATATGCACTTCTATTAAGGGAGTTAATGAACAGGACTGAAATAGGAAAAATGTCAACGTTGGAGACTCAAAGAAAAGGTAGGGGTACTGAAAATAGGAAATTGCCTATAGTAGGAGGATTAAAAATAGAGTTATCTTAGTATCAACTTGCAATATGTATCACTGTTGGATCATCTGCCCATTTTCTCTCTGGTCTTGTTGAGTTTAGATGTTCAAAGGATTTTTTGTTATCATTTGTATTAAGAAGTTAACTTTCTGTAATCCTGTTGCTAGTATCTATCTTTTGTTTTTCTTCAGATTGTAGGTTAATTGCTGCTGCATCTTTGCAATAACTGCTATATGCAGATGATAGTTGGTTTACATTTTAACTCGTGATTTTTCCTTTGTGTTTGCAGTTTATTGGCTCCTTGAAAGATAATCTAAATGCGGAGGTGGCATTGGGTACTGTTACTAATGTCAAAGAAGCTTGTGCTTGGCTTGGCTATACGTATCTTGCTATCAGGATGAGGCAGAATCCTTTGGCATATGGTATTGGATGGGATGAGGTATAGTATGGCTATTTATGTCTGGCAATAAAAGATGCACTTGACTCCACATGCTTAAAAAGTTGCAGTAATGTGCACAGGATTATAGTTCAATCTTTTTTGACTTGCAACCAAAGGTTTTCCTTATTTTCTTCAACCTGCACTTTTTGGGGTTTAAAAACTGGAATATTACAGCATTCTAGATTTAATCAGTTGTGTATGTTATTCAATAACTAGGTTATTCATATGGTTTATATGTGTTTGGTAGGTGATGGCGGATCCCTCTTTGAGTTTAAAGCAACGAGCTCTCGTAGCAGATGCTGCACGTGCTCTTGATAAAGCGAAAATGATGCGGTTTGATGAGAAAAGTGGCAATTTTTATTGTACAGAGCTTGGTCGCATTGCAAGCCACTTCTATATCCACAACTCAAGTGTTGAAACTTACAATGAAATGTTGAGACGCTACATGAATGATAGTGAGGTTATTCTTTATAGCATTGACATCTCCATTTTGGTCATGAAGAATTCCTTCTCATATATTAATCAGCTAGCTATTTTCTGGATGATTTGACTGGAAAATTTATTGCAATCACTCTTGGACTTAAATTATATTATGTTAGTCTTTTCACAATTATCTTGATGCATTTTCACTTTGTTGTAGGTAATTGATATGGTTGCCCACTCTTCTGAATTTGAGAATATTGTTGTTCGAGAAGAGGAGCAGAATGAGCTAGAGATGTTATTGCGCACTTCATGTCCTTTAGAAGTTAAGGGTGGTCCTTCAAACAAATATGGAAAGATTTCAATTCTTATCCAGGTTTTTGGTCCTTTGCTTAATGACTGACACTTCGTCTATACCGAGTCAAAGTATGGAAACAGTAAATGCCTAATATGCTGTTTAAATGAATTTGCAGTTGTACATCTCCCGTGGTTCAATTGATACGTTTTCTCTGGTCTCTGATGCTGCATATATAAATGCAAGCTTGGCTCGCATAATGCGGGCATTATTTGAAGTTTGCTTACGGAGAGGATGGTCTGAGATGTCATTATTCATGTTGGAATATTGCAAGGCTGTGGATCGCCAAATTTGGCCTCATCAACACCCCCTTAGACAATTTGACAAGGATCTTTCAGCAGAAGTTGGTCTAGCCTATTTTTGTTTCTCTTTTACTTGATGTTTACGAAGAGCGCATGTATAATTCTATATCTTAACTGGTTTAGATATTGCGGAAGCTTGAAGAACAAGGGGTGGACCTAGATCATCTGCTTGAGATGGAGGAAAAGGATATTGGAGCTCTTATTCGATATGCACATGGTGGAAAGGTATATATATTGCACTGAGTTTTTTAACTCTTTAGTTTTTCAACTGTATTGACTTGGACATCTGTGATTGTAATCACTTCGTTTTCTTTCTTTTTCCTCTTTTTGCGGTGTTTGGGTTGGGCTACTGTCTCTGAAGTTGGTTAAACAATACATAGGTTATTTTCCATCAATTCAGTTATCAGCAACTGTAAGTCCAATCACCAGAACTGTTTTGAAGGTAATGATTTGATGTCTTCACAAAAATATTTTCTCTTGATCATTGCAAATTGAGAAGTTGAGGATCCTCTTGCTGATATTGAACTTTTAGGTGGATTTGCTCATAACTCCAAATTTCTCATGGAAAGACCGTTTCCATGGTGCTGCACAACGTTGGTGGATTCTTGTTGAGGTATCTACTATAACTCGCATGTTAATGTCTCAAAGAAGCAATATTGGATGTGAAATTATCTTTTTTCTAGTTTTGTGAAAAAGAATTTAACTAAAACCTGTAGAAAGCTTTCAGGTCTAATGTTGACTTTTTAAAAGTATAAGTTTGCCTTTATGTGTCATAGAGGTGTACTGAATATGTATTTATGAACACAGTGCTTATTAGCAATTAATAGTGATCTTTGCCATCTTAAGTGCTACTTAGTATGTTCATTATAAATTCTACACCTGGCGCTTCATATACAGGAATATGTAATAAATGATATTAGTGAATTATCTTAATCTTAGTTTGAACTTCCAAGCTAGTTTGACTTTGCTACAGTGATCCTCTCCTCCTTTTATGTTGAGACTCAGAGATTTGGTAATGCAGGTTCATTTTGCTTCTATTTAAGCATCCCATTTTTGTGTTTTTCCCCTCCCTTCCCACTTATGCTCCTATACTTGAGCTGTTGCTGTTGAATATAAGAAGGTTTCCTCTTGTAGTTATAAAACACATAGGAAGTACCAATATCAATGTACCAAGGATTTTCGTTTACTTAGTGATGTCATTTGTATCCCTACGTGAAAACTCATGATCATTTCTAAAATTTTGATTTCTTACAACTAGTGTTTTACATGATTATAGTGTCAGTTTTGGAGCCAGGGGCCATGGCTTCAGAAATTATTTACAACTGTTGAAAATAAGGTGCCTAATTTTGGATAATCTATAACTAGAGCATCGGTAACTTTATCAGGACTCAGAAAATGACCACATCTACCATTCAGAGCTTTTCACTCTTACAAAGAAGATGGCTTGGGGGGGACCTCAAAAACTTTCCTTCACTGTGCCAATATTTGAACCACATCCAGCACAATACTACATTCGTGCTGTTTCCGATTCTTGGTTGCACGCGGAAGCTTTCTACACTATATCATTTCGTAACTTAGCACTGCCTGAGGTACATTCTCTTATTCTGATTTATTTTGGAGAATGTTGAGTGATTTACCTTTTCCGTTTTGGTATGTCACTGTCTTCCTTCAAAGGTCTTATGAAATATTATTCTTGGTTTAGGCTCGTACCTCTCACACGGAGCTTCTAGATCTAAAGCCTCTTCCTGTTACTTCACTCGGAAACAGTACTTATGAAGCCTTGTACAAGTTTTCCCATTTCAATCCTATACAAACACAGGTTTGATTTAATAAATCTAATTTTCTTTTCTCTTTCACTTTGCACACATCATATAATGCTTTTATTTTGGAACTGCAGATTTTTCATGTATTATATCACACAGACAACAATGTTTTATTAGGAGCTCCCACTGGAAGTGGGAAGACTATATCTGCCGAACTTGCAATGCTTCGCCTCTTCAATACTCAGCCTGATATGAAGGTATTTTTTTCTAATTCCCTGCCAAAACAGAACAATTTAGCTGTTAAAAGAAGTTGTATTCAAGAAATAAAAATGAAAACATGCAGTGACCAGATTTTGTATCCAGCAGATGGCAGTTCTAACTGAAACAGGTGCCTTGGAAAAGATGAAGCAGGATTTTCGGAGATACTGTTGATAATGAAAACCAAATTATATGCTAATTTTGGAATATGAAAAGAAACTGAACTAGGAAACAATGAATTATGATTAATGTTATGCTTCATCATAGATTTCTTGGGTTAAATACTAGGGCATAAATCAATTAGGAAAAGAAAACTGCATTTTGAGTTGGTATGATATTGACTTCCTCTTGTTATATTGCTCGGTTTGCTTTCTTGTGTCAGTTGAACATTTAATTCTACAACCTTTGCGTCCTCTCTTATCTCATTTTCATGTATTTAATGCAGGTTATTTACATTGCACCATTGAAGGCTATTGTTCGAGAAAGAATGCATGATTGGAGAAAGGGTCTAGTCTCCCATCTAGGAAAACAGATGGTACTCCAATATATTGATAAAAGATTTTTGTATATTAGTGCTCTCAGTCCTCTTAGTTCTATTTTTGTGCTCACGTGTTTGTATGTATGTGTGCACCATGAAATTCTACTGAATTAAGAGGATGTTTACCAGGTTGAAATGACAGGAGATTACACACCAGACTTAACTGCCCTTTTGTCAGCGGACATCATTATCTCTACACCTGAGAAGTGGGATGGTATTAGTCGAAATTGGCATAGTAGAAATTATGTAACAAAGGTATATCTATGTAAGATTTAGCTGTTTTTTCACTATGGAAAGTTAGCATCATTATTCATTTTTTTTCGTTATGCACAACATGCACTAATTGTGAATGTTGCTTAATAGGTTGGACTCATGATCTTAGATGAGATTCACTTGCTGGGAGCTGATCGTGGACCAATTCTTGAGGTATTTCTTACTAGGAGTTTGTGAGCATTTCTAAGAGCAAAGCATCTTAAGATGTTGAATCAATTTTGTGGCAATTAGTGATTGATGAAAAACATTATAAGAGCATCCAAATGTGAATGCTCTATAGCAAAATGCTTTTATGATAATGGTATGGGCTTGTCATTGGTCATTTAACCTGCCAACCTACATCATAAGCTTATTGATCACTTTTCGAAAATGGGTCCTTATATTGAGCAATCTATTTTTACACAATTTAGTAATAAGAAGTGGATGACCCATTTGATAGTAGAGTTTAGGCTCTGCCTCACAACAATTAAGAGCGTGATTTAGTCATGGATGATTCTAGCTTGGGGATAGGGAGCCAACATTGGCTATAGAGATAAAAATTAAGATGTCTTATGAAAGTTCACTTTTGCCTGCACTAAAAGAGGAGTTCCTTATTTTTAAGAAAAAAGCACATATATATATTTTTTTTAATTTCAAAAATTTTTTCTGACCTAAAGGTTAATTCCATAAAGTCCCTCTATATATGTTTGTCTAAAAGCTCCCTATAGATTGAATTTTGCCTATGTGACTGATTATTTAACAATAGGGGACTTTTTGAAAATATTGCAAAGAGGCTTAGTGTAATTAACTATTTAACAAAAAATTCAGCTGGAAATTGGTTTACACATCTACTTATGAAAGAATTGGAATGGATGGGCTTTATATTTATAAGTTACAAATCAAATAACCAACAAGGTCAAACTTTGACTAATGAATATACCCAAATTTCTAGTATTTATTGCATTTGAGTAAAATAACATTATGGTTTTTTTTTCTCAAATTAGACATTACTTGCAAAACAAGGTTTTAGAATCACCAAGATTCCTATTATTTAGAGTAACTTATGACTTCTTAAAGTTAACAGACCTGTACCTTTTTTTGTATAATATTTCATGCATGCTCTATA
>JANQBM010000006.1:30629824-30643824 GCA_025594535.1 Erythroxylum domingense
TGTGAGCTGTGTGATGTGTGATTACTGTGTTATGTGACTGGGTGAGCCATCGATGATGGTCACTCACTGAGTTCGCAGAACTCACCCAAAATTTGCAATTATTTTTCAGGACTCAGAAGAATACCCCGTTAGGCAACGAGAATATGATTATTGCATGCAAGTCCGGGATAGAGGTCGGGATCAGTTCGCTTCTGCATTGTATTTCTTTATTTTGCACTGAATTGTATATTCCGCAAAATATTATATTATTTGTAATCAAATATTACAATTTGTAATAATTTTGGGGAATTAGAAATGTTTGTATTTTGTAATTTGAAATGGGCCCAAATGGCTAATAAAAGTTTCTGTTGATTACATTATTTGTATCAAATGGTTTTAAAACAAAGTGGAACATTTTGGTTATCGATTTTCTGTACTTTATGTTTGTGGTTTTGAGAAAAAAAATATACAGACTTTTGATTGTTTAGTGATGTGGCACACCACCCTCGCGGGACACGGGCTCGGATATCACCATCGATATCAGGTTCGGGTCCAGCGGGAGTGGGGTGTTACAAAGAATCTCAATTACCTTATCCAAAGACAATTAAGTGATATCAAGGGCTTCTTCGATGGCCACAATTTTTAATATGAACCTCAGAGGCAACGATCTCAATGTCTTCTTAACCAATTTCATGTTAGAATACTTCTTCCCGAGTTGATGTGCTTGCTTTGCTATGTCATACAGTCTCTCATGGAAGTCTCTAATGGTTTTACTCCCATCCATCTTTAGCTCTTCAAATTTCACAGTCAACATCTGAAGTTTTGAGGCTTTCATAGATTTCGATCCTTCATGTATAGTCTGCAAAGTGTCTCATATTTCTTTCACCGATTTACAAGCTGATATCATAGCAAAGTGACCTTCATCAACTACATTGAAGATGGCGTGCAAGGCTTGAAAATTTTCAGGTGCTCTCTCTTCTTCAGCCCTTGTCCACTCAAATCATCTTTAAGCACTACTTTTCCCTTTTCATCAGTTAGCACTGGATATTTAAAACTGGGTTCCATTCTTTTGTTTCTTGTGCTTGAATGAATACTTTCATCCGTGATTTCCATGTAGGATAATTTGAACCATCTAATAATAGTGGTCTGATGATTGATGTCCCTTCTCTTATAGCCATAATTGCAAAATAAGGATCTGTACCAACTTGATGCACTAAGTTCCGATTAGGTTACCTGCTCTGATACCAATTGAAAAATCTTAGGGTTATATTAGTTTTGTAAACTTTCAGATTTTGCCGCAGTCATTTCTAGAATGATAAAAAAACAGAAAAATTAAAAGCATCAAAATAAATCAACACGAGTATTTGTTAACGCAGTTCAGCACACTTTGCCTACATCTTTGGGGCCTTTACCCGGTTTAATTCTTTCACTAACGACAATAGTTTTATACAAGGCTTTACTGAGCTGACACCACTCAACCCTTGACACTATCCCTCGTCCTCATAACCCGTGAAAGAATTTCACACCCAATAGTACGACTGCCTCGTACTAACCTCAACAGAGGATTTTCTCAAACAATGTTTAATGAAACGAAATAAAATAAACAACTCAAGTGATCAACATAAACGAAAATACTTGAGATAAAAAGAACTCTCCTAAATATGTCGCTTCATCAATAAAGGAATGGGAAGTTGTCAACCAAGAAATCTCCTATGAATCTTTGATATAGTCACTGAAACATCCCACGTATAGCAGCCACAAAACGTCTCAAATATACAAACATTTTATCACCAAAACGTTAACCCAATAGAGCCAGCTACAGAAAATCACGCAATCAACCAAAACCACAGCCCCAAAATTATGCAATCCCTTAACAAAAAAATTCAGCAACACCTAAAAAAACTCACTGCATAGACTCCCCAATCAATAACTAGGACAGCCCAGAAAAATCGTGCAAGAACAAAAAACACAACAGCAATATATGGATCAATAAATCAACGTAAACTTGGCTGCAAAAGATTATCCAAAATAGCCCTCAAAAGTCATTCAGCCACAGAAGAAAAACACAGGCATGATTTACAATAAACCTTGCTATAACATCATGAAACCTTGACAGAAAATTGCAGCTATACACATACACCAATCAACATGTTTTTCACATCATTCACCGAAGACCCATCAAACCTTTTGTTTTCCCACTTCACCAAGCAGTCTAGAAGGCAGGTCATGCGTGCAAGGAGTTAAGACTTCCAATTACACATATAGGAAGTCTCATATTTGGAGTCACACACCCAAACTACACAAACTTCAGGAATCTCACGATATCCTTCATTCACTAGCGTAATCCCATTAATCACACATCCAAACTAGACTTCTTTTACACTCTTACCATTATCCAACAACAATGTGATGCACACATACTCCTATTCAAGATAGATTTCTGTTAATCATTATCCAAAAATCTAATTCAAAAAAAAATTTATCACATAGTTATACCTCATTTTAATTTGAATTTTAAGACTTTTAATATCTTAAAGATCCGATAATTAAAAATATCAAAATTAAATAATAAGATATATAATAAATATCTTAACACGATAGCTTAATTAAGATTTTTTGCTTGCTGCAATTTTGATCTCATTGAATACCTACAAATGCCTATTTCTAGTTTTTAGAACTTTCAAAAGTTGACTATTTTTATTTCTTGCTAAGGCCGTTGTAAAATTGTCTTGCGTTTAGACTATATCGTAAGTGTGCGTTTAACAGCTGGTTTATAAGCGATCATTGTTTTGAAACTCAGTCATGTTAATGCAGCTTTGCCTTGCTTCACTAGAATCTACTGCACAACATATATGCCATTCTTGGACGAAAGCAGAAGAACCATTAGAGTTTTAGGGTAATGTAACATAATGACGTGTAGAAGTCTTAATAAAATGAAGAGTTAAGAGGGCTGTCGTCATAGAGTCCAGCTATTCCTTGGTTTTCTTTTCTTCTGTTTTCTTTTCACATCAAGATCTTGAATTTTAGTGAGGATATTAGGATTTGAGTTCTTTATAGTCAATTCAGCAGCTGAAATGTGTGCATGCGATTTTGCGGGAGGTTGGTGTATTGGTTTCTTTTTCCTGATTTTAGGTGTGGTTTCCTTTTTTTTTTGTTGCGAATTTTGTTTGTTTGCGGCTTTGATTCGTTTCTTCTTTGAGTTTCCCTAGCAGATCCGGTATTCATATGTTGCTTTTCTTTGGATGGCCTCCCACACTTGATAGAACAGCATAGGGAGAGACCTCTAGGCATATAATCCTTAGTTCAGATCTGCTCTTTGTTCTTTTCAAATTTTTAATCTTAATCTTAATTATATATATATATGTCATCTTTGTTTCACTCATTTGTTCTTATTTTATTTATAGAAAGTTTTTGCTTCAAATGCGGTCTTCAGATTGTCTTCAACATTCAAGTAATCGAATTGTTTTGATCAATGTAGGAAAGCTTACCTCCTGTGTTCCTGTTTCGTTTTATTTTGGCCTGCCGTTTGGTTTTTGGCGTCATGACAAGTTTGGACTTTGGTTAAGCCGCTAAGTGATTGTATGAAGGGAAAAGGAATGCAATATTAATTTTTGTGATTTCTTATTTGTGTATTTTAGCTGTTCTGACTCTTTGTTTTTGCAATTGTTTGGTAATTCAGGACAACGGACTAAACACTACACACTGTTAATTTGAAATAGTTTAAGGACCAGAGCTTAAGTATGATGGTTGTTGATTTGAAATATCTGGGTCTTGGGATAACATCGGTGCTAACATTTGTACATGAACTTAACTATGAGGGTTGTTGATTTGCAATATCTGGGTCTTGGGATAACATCGGTGCTAACCTTTGTACATTCTTCTTTTTCTTTCAAGTGTTTATTTTAGGGATAGAGGAATCAAGGATAATTTCATCAAGGAATAGACGCTGAAACAGGAAACACTGAGGATCTATTAGGTAAAATCTTGTCCATTCATCCAGTGCCTCTTCATAAAGTATAACTCAGTGGATAATTGCAAAGATGTTTTGCTTTGATGAATTTTGCTTGAGATTCTCACTAGTTTCTTTGGTTTCTTTTCTTTTGTTATTTGACCAATAATGTCTTGTTTCTATCACATCAAGAAGAAAGCACCTTTTTTTAGACTATTTGTTGTGGTTTTCAATTGTTATTTAATGCTGAGGATTATGCCTTCTTTTAATTTGGATTACTTCAGGTTGCTCAAATGATAAAGTATGTACGAAGTCTCAAAATGACTAGTAGTGTTTTCACCTTTTATGCTTTACAATAGATGCAATCTTGAAATTAGTTGAATAAATCATTCTATCTAATTCTTGAACCTTGTTGTCCTATATTCTTCTTACATCTTACATTTGCGTAATTAATCTTCTAATTTATTGTGTATGCATTCAAGCATAGTTCGGCTATCTCCCTTTAATTTTATGGTGAACTGTAATTTCTAGTAGTTCAACAGGTTAAAATGTACATTAGAACCATCAAGCTAGGTTAAACTAGGTTGTATCATCTTAGGTTACTCAATTTTGTATTTGAACTCCTCTTCTTCGTCTCTTTTCTGCAGAAAGCCAGGAACTTTATACCTCACTGCCCCTTCTGTGCTGCTGCTTAATTTTTGTTTTGTGGAGACATGTGATGCTTGCTTGGTGGTTATCTCTGAATTATTTTGGTAATTTCCTAAATCTGTGTGAATGATTGTTCCGGTGAGTTTATGGTTGTTTCTTGATAACATGTGGTCCAATCATGTTATTTTGATCTCCTTTAATTATTCTCAGATTATGCGATGTAGTTGTCTTTTTCCTAGATATGTTTTGTTTGCCATGGTATGAGGTTCTTGTTTTTGATGTTTGGGCACGCTGTTCCATAGTAATTTGGAGTTGGGATTTTGCATAATCTTTCTTAGCTGTGGTTGACATTTTTTGTTTCCTTTTCTGTTAGTTGACACAATTGTATTTTTGTATGATTTGCCTGTTCTCATTGAGAAATTGATACTGGTTATGTTACACCACCCTCATTTGAGCTCTGGATAGTGATATGGCTTTCTTTTGATGATATTCTGTCATGTTTTGATGTTTTTTACCTTTATCTCTCTAATATTAGGACAATAGTCTTTGTGTTGTTGTCTTTTTGTAGCTTTCTTATAAGTTTGTTATGTTGAGTTTGGACAAACTGTTCTGAATAATTCTATGACATGATTTCTGTTTTATAGTTTGTGGCCTGATTTCATGGTTTGGTGTTGTACTTACTTTTGTGAATTTTTGGTTAATGCCTTTGGTCTTTCACTTTATTTTGATTTGATTTTTCCTTTGCCTTTCTCTTTGATAAGCTTGTTGTTCATGAGTCTGCCGGAATCCATTCTGTTTTGATGTTTATTTTAGTTGGGCCAGCCGACTATTGTGGGTTTTTTGTTTGAATTTTTACTTCTGATCTTCTTAGGATCTTGGATTTTTGGTTTCAGTATATTTTTTCAACCTCTTTTTTTTTTTTTTCGTTTGTTTAGGACAGGCTCTTATTTTAGTTGAGATCTTGAACACTGAGTCACTTTTCTTCTCTTATGGCGTGTTTATCCAATTTTCTGCCTCTTGGTCCCCTAGGTTAACTGTGTGCAGTGAAAGTTTGTTCACAACTTTCTTTCTTTCTTTCTTTCCAATCGTCTTGTTCATTTTCGGTCTTAATTATTTGCTCATGGTTTGATTTTGGTTTTATTTACTTTTACTTTTGCCATCACTTTACTGTGATTCCTATAATTGACCATGTTGTTGATTTTGGTTTTATTTAATCTAATTTTTGCTTTTCTTTATGATGATTTCTTGATTACTAGTTGGTTTAAAGGCATTTTGTTCTCCAATTTTGCTTGGTTGTGGGCTGCTGGTATTTGAAGATATTTTAGCATGTGAGGGATTGGGCCCTTGAGTTTTAAGAAAGCCTGAGGTGTAATCTAGATTAATTATGATATTGGACCTTATGTGCCTTAAGAGTCTCACCATTTAATTTGTTGGGTTTTGGCTCATGAACTTTTTCACGTTGGTTTGGTCTGGTTTTCACTAAGCTAAGAACATTCCTAGAAAGCAACATCACTTAGATCATATCAACTGTACAGCAAAGGAGGCTAAAGCTTGAAGAATTTTGGCTCAAGATTTTCTTTTTCTTTCTTCGGTGGCCGTAGATCTATACAAGCGTGATTCGAAGCAAGTTTGTAGGTGTACCTTTTAACTTTTGCATGGAATAAGTGCTTCTAATTGTACCTTTGTTCAGATTTTGGTGCTTGAATTTTTGTAAAAAGTTGAAAACACGGTGGCTAGATAACTTGGCGGTAAATTTGCATGTTTCAATAAATTTAATTTAATAATGAAATGATCCCAACTTTTGTTATTTAACAACAATTAAAATAAATAAAATGAATCAAGTTGTTTTTGGATGGAAACATAAAATGTGAAAGAGAAAAAGAAAAGTCAAATTTCAAGAGGTTCATGATGTTAGTTTCTTGGATCTTGAATTCTGTCATCTTTCTAAAGGGAATGGTATATCACAATTTGTTGCTTGTTTGTTCTTGATTATTTGAACTTCTTGATGTGGCCATTTTTGTGTCTTTGGCTAACTAGAGAATTACAAGACTAATAAAATGGATGAATTATTATTTTATCTTTTTAAGATCTAGCTTTCTAAGACTAAAAGATCAGTTATGTTTCTTTTTAATAATAAAAATCAACGTTTTTAATTGTTATCACGAGTCTTGTTTTGGCATAAAAAGTCCGTTTTATTTTGCTAAATGTTTCCTTTTTGAACTTTTCTTATCTATTTACTTGTTATCTTCTTCGTTTCAATTATTAATTTATCTAGTTCTTTTTTTATTAATAAAAAGTTATTCCTTTAAATCCTTTCTTTTGTAATGGGGTTTTAATATATAAAACTTAAGTTCCAACAAATCCTTCGCCTTTCGACTGTCCAATAAATTTCTAATGGACAAAGAAAATATCTCTCAAATAGTATTTTTTAATAAGAACCTTCGCAACTCTCTTTTCTTCAATAAGTGTCCCGAGTGTTTTTTTAAAAAAAATACAAAGTATTAACAGTTCTATATGGGGAGCTAAGGGTGCCTAATAGCTTGCCTTGGCTATGAGCATCAAACCCATTTCTTTGGTTCTGACCAGTTTGTTTTTCTTTATTTTTTCCCTTAAATAAAATAAAGTGGCAACTCTTCTACTTTCTTTAATAAAATGCTGCTCAATGGTATGCATTATAACCACAAGCACGTCACACACGAGTCATATACCCTATGTTGATTTTATAGCTTATGATCCTTGATTTCCAGTAAGCCTAGCTAGCCATCTCTAACTATTAATGAACAATGAGTTAATAATTCGTCCCTCTGTTTAATTACGTGATTCCAGTTTAAAGTTAAAACAACATTATCCAACTTCCATATTCTCTTTTTGTCCTACATAGCAGCCTAGGATGGCAATCGCACGAACGGGGGTGTACGTCGATGATTATCTTGAGTGTGAGTTTCTCCATTTCATGTATACTTTTTGAATTTCTTTGTTCTTTTTTGTAATGTAAAATCAATGTCTGACTCTGATCTCAAATTGGACCTCTGAAAATCAAACGTCAAACAGATGCAAGTACATTACCAGCTGAGCTTCAAAGGCTTCTTAATACCATCAGAGAACTTGATGAGAGATCCCAATGTAAGCACCAGTCAAGCCATATTACTTAGAAGTCCGTGTGTAATTTATGAATTTATATGGAATTTTTGGTTTTGGGATTCTGTTATTTGCAATTAGCACTTGAACACGCATATAGCTCATCTAAGTAGTGTTTGTTTTATCTGCCGATGCAGAGGATATATGTGATTCTTCAGGTAATCGTTTTTATCTTTGATTAATTTGTTGTATCTTGTCTTAATTTAAGTGTTAAGTATGCAAATAGATCGACAGACGTGGATGGTGTTATTGACTGCATTTACTTGCGTGTGGTTTGACGTGATTATTTGCATTTCTTTTACTTCTTGTTTAGGTGATCATATCTGTATATGGTTTATTTATGGACATCTTTTTTCTTTTCGTTGAAAGCCATGATAAATCAAACAAGACAGCAAACGAAGTACTGTTTGGGTTTAGCCTCACAGAGCTCAAAGAAAGGAATTGGTAACAATTATGGCAATAATAGTGAAGAGGATGATGTGATTGAGAAAATGAGGAAGGAGATTGAAGTAAATCAAGATAGCGCGTTGAGCTTGTGCACGGAGAAGGTTTTATTGGCACGGCAAGCTCATGACCTTGTAAGCTTTGTTTTTTTTTTTTTTTGTAACTAGATCTTTGATCTTTATCTTCCTTTTCTTTCGCTACTTGGGTTGTCCAAAAAATCACCTGTGGAAACATAGGAGAGGGCACGAACAACTGTTTCAGTGAATATAATTGAAGTTACAATTGTCTTTGACGAGTTATATGATAGTCTCTAAGCACCGCTCAAACACAGGTCATTCACAGTTAAGTGCTTTTACAAAACTTAGGCTGTTCTGCTTCTTATAACCTCTTTTAGTATAATGTTAAGACGTAATTCAATATATTGGAACAAAGAGCTGTCCACGTGCATGAAACTCCCACATTATAGCACCTGGGGAACTCAAAAGGCATGGAGCTTTTCCTGTATGATAGTTATTTACAAGAACTTACCTTATTCTCTTCCATCTTAAGCCTTCCACAGCTTTTAACTTAGCTGTTATGACCCAACTTTGACTTTCTGGATCTATTCACTTCTACTTTTTCTTTTCTTCCCCTGATCAACTGCATTGGTCAGGTTACTTTCTTTGAAAATCACAATACAGAAAAGGAATTTCACTCAATTTTTTTAAGTTCGAAAAGAAAAATTAGCAAGCAGTAAAAAACAGGGAAGCCTAATTATAAAACCATTTCTTTTAAGAACGTTCATAAGATTTTTGAAAGTGGAGCCAGAAAATAAGGTCTTTTCTCTTCTTTTTTAATCTAAATTTATGTTTTACCACTATCCAACATTAATAATGTGTATTTAGATGTTTATAAATGTTTTGCATTCATACTAGGCCTCTTTGTGTCTACAGACCAATTAATTTATATTTGAAGTTAAATAAAGATGAAGTTATTGATCCAGTGTGATTTAGAGTCAGTTATAGTTATATCACTGCACAAGTCTTTAACTCCCATTCTGATTAATTCATAACGGACTAACAGTTTTGGTATTTCTACAGATAGACAGCCATATTAAACGACTCGATGAGGATCTGAACTATTTTGCTGAAGATTTGAAGCATGGTATGATGGATACGTCCATATTCATGCAACTTGAATATCTTGTGCCCCCAAATGCTAACCCTGTCGCATGCCTATATCCTAAGAATAAATTAACACTTTGACTTACGTCTCAAAGTAATTCCACCTGTAATGATTACTTTGAACATCAAAGCTTTTGGCTGTTAAAAATTATCTGGCTTATCATAATATCATACCAAGCTAACATGTTCCCCTATCTTGTTTCGCAAAGTTAGTTGAATTAATTCTTTTTCTTGAAAGTTATATCAAACTACTCTTTGTCATAATGCTTTCAGAAGGTAAAATACCACCAGATGAGCCAGCAATTCTTCCCCCTCTACCTATAACAGTTCCTAAAGTGGAAAAGCGCAAGCCATTCTATGGAACACCTCAATCCAAAAGGACTGATTTTCGAGATAGGGATTGGGATCGTGACAGGGATTTTGAGCTTATGCCTCCCCCAGGAAGTCATAAAAAGGAATTTGCCATTCCTGTTGATGTTGATCAACCCATTGATCCGAATGAACCTACCTATTGCGTCTGTCATCAGGTTTTGCACAGTTGTTTGAAGTTAGCTTGCCTTGGTTTATGGCTTTTTGCACAGTATTCCAAAAGCTCCAGATCATTGAACTCCCTTGATTTTGACTTTTAGGTGTCATTTGGAGATATGATCGCCTGTGATAATGAAAATGTAGGTTCCTTTTCCTTGATTTCTTTTTCTAAATCTTCAATTTTCCTTTTCTTTTCTTCTAATTGGAGTTGTTCATTTAGGTGATTGTCTATGGTTTTGCATGTTTTTCCAATTGAGGCACATATGTCTTGTCCAGTATGTGATGATGCAATGCCAATTGAAGTTTGTGTGTAGATTTGCTGATAGTGGGCTCACCGCTCACATGATATGACTACCCTAAATTTCACTATTAAATACATGAATTTGTTACTTGCAAATGTTTCCCCTTTCTCAATGAAGGGCATAAGTTTACTTGGCCTAATCAACCCAAATTTTGTTCCCTTTACAGTGCCAAGGAGGGGAATGGTTCCACTACTCATGTGTTGGGCTGACACCAGAGACGAGATTTAAGGGAAAGTGGTTCTGTCCGACCTGCAGACTGCTGCCGCAATGTCAGTGATTATATTTGTTTCCATTTGCTTTCGTTAATTCTCATTTTTATTGTAAGGCATGCATTTGACGAAATAGATCAGGTTTTATTGCAAAGTTGATATTAAATGAAACTCTTCGCCCTCAGTGCCATCTGTTCCTTTAAAAGTAAGCCGGTGGATATAGACTGCTGTCTCTGTGCCCACTACTCTGAAAGAAGTAAAGGGACGAGGCTTCCTGTAAATTATCTGAAGGCCCTGAGAATGCAAGTGAAACGTTACTAGATAAATACGGACAGCATGTTATTGTTTTAAATTTTGAAATGCATCTTGGAATCACGGTGTCCTTCATACATTTTTATGTCCAAGCTGGAACCTGTCTTACGTACCATGGACTATAAAAATATCATACAAATTTTTGTCCAGATGGCAACGGCGTCCACGGAGACTTGTTTTGCTATCTTCTTTTAAAGTCATTTTTAGTGGCATCGTTAGTGCTCTGTGGCCATTTTTCACGTATACGCTGTGCCATTCCAGCCCATTCTCTGCATTAGGATCTCGTGGTTGCCAACTAGTTTTTGGAAATCATCTCTGTTATCGGATGAAAAAACATGACATTCCTTTTCTCTAAAAGCGTTTTCGAAAACTGAAGTAATCATAACCCTTAAAGCTTCCAAAGACAATGGTGGATTATTACAATCGATCTTGAAAACGTGCATTAACGAACCCATGGAATTGTACGTACGTACCCTGAGAGCGAACGCAACAGAAGTGCTCCTACAAGCATGGCTGACTTTATACTCGTTATTTTTCAGTGGGTTGTTTTGGTCTCAAAGTCGGCTGATCTTGTTGAACTCGGAATCAGGACTACGTAAAAATTTTCACGCTTAAATTTTGCTGAATTGGTTTTGTCAGTCAGCTTCATCCCCTTTCGCAAGCGACGCCAAGTACTTCCCTGAGGACTCTTCCCAGTTACGGTTATGATCATCATATTCAAATATTCCTTTGTAAATGTGCATATGGTTAGTAAACGTGATTTGGGAAGGGAAAAATCAAATTGCTTTGGAGATGGGCTTCATCAAGTGTGTCATGGTTTTTCTCTCTTTGCCATTTGCAAAAGGGTTAGAAATTAACATAGGAGGGCTACGAGTTTCCTATACTTGGAAAGAAATAATTAGAAATCCAGACAATGTTTATAGCTTTCTATCTTGTTGTGTAGTGCCAATAAACATTACAACAAAATAGTAAATTAGGGACGGAAAATACCGACGGAAATGACAAATATTCCTTTGGTATATAACATTACCGAAGAAATAAACCGACGGCCAAAAATGTCGGAGATTCGGCCGTAGCTAAACTTACAGACGGAACGTTTCTTTACTGTTGGTAAAATTACCGACGGGATAAATATAACCGTTGGTAATTTCAACTGAAAATTTACCGATCGTAAGAAATTTTCCATTCCTAAATTTACCGACGGTAAGTTGCTCACCCGTATGTAAATTTAACATCAGAATGTTTCGAATACGATTGGTAAAATTACCGACGGTGACGTTTTGTCCGTCGATAAATTTTGTCCTATCACCGACGAAACGTAATGTCCGTCGGTATAGTATATAGACAATTACTGACGGAAATTATGTACATTTCCGTCGGAAAATTTTTTTATTAATTTTTTTTAAAAAAAATGTATTTCCATTATATTTAAATTATAATCGTCGAAAAATTTCATTAATAATATATATTTAATTAGATATAAATAATTAAATAAAATTTTTGATTAATGAATAAAAATTAAAATATCTTAATTAATAATAAAAACGTTACATTGTAAATAATAATATCTGTAATACAAAGTAAATGACCAATACTATACTACTGATCAGGAGCAGGTGGATCGTCTGGTAGGTGCAGTGACCTGCTGCCCTTGCCCTTCAATTCATTGATCTCCCGACGCAGCTGAGCGTATAAATCTAACGACTGTTGTTGAACTGCTATCGTCTGTTGTTGCGCAACTATCGACTCTTGCTACTGACGCACCTCTTCCAACGTCTGTTGCAACTAAGAGGACAATGTCTACACCGTGCTCTCAAGCGCCTCCACTTTGTTGGACCGTCTAGTAGATGCTGGTATACTCGACGTGGAGGATTGCGAATAACAAGTATTCGCAAATAACCCTAGTCCGAATATCCTCTCACGACGATCCCTACCACCAACTACTTCCAAATAAGTGTCAGCTTCATCAACATTTTCAGATTGCTGAAACGGACGCTCAATAGTCTGCTGTATTTAGTCCTATCAAAAAGCAATGTTATATATTAGTAAGTGATAATGATGAAGAATATTATTAATATTAAATCATAAATTTCACTTACATTTACTTCTCTACAACGTTCATTGACGAATGTCACCCCGTCATGCTTCTTAGTATGAGTGTGCAAAAGCAGTTGACAGAGTGTAGGTGCCACGCCCAAAGACTTTTCCTGCATAGGAATAAAATGTTAATTATAACTAAAATATATTTTATAAAGAAAATTCAATGAAAATAAAGCAGTCAATGAAAATAGATACTTACAAGTCTCTGTGCATGCTCTTGGTGTGTAATAGAACCTCCCGTATGTACGGGAAGACTCTGTCCCTCGGGTTCTCCACGTCTGTTGGCCGAATTACGTTGTGAAATCGACATCGCCGCAGGTGATGTCCAATACGTCGCCAATGACTCCAAATGTCCTCAAAAATAAAAGGCATTCGTACAGCCGCCCTGCGTATCGCACCAAGAAATCACAATAGTGTGTATGCTCTCTCGACTCCCATACTTGATATACGATTTCGTCCAATTGAGGATCCCAAAAAAATTCTTTCTGTAACAAAGGAAACATATTTAATAAATATTGTTGATGTAATAATAGTTATCAAATTAATATGAAAAAAAGAAATAATTAATGCTATCGTACCTTAAACTCATGATAGTAAAATTCCTTTGTAACCTGAGAGATATTCTTCCAACAATAGCCCTTAGGATCAATCTTTTCCTTAAATTTTGCTGTCATATTCCTCAAACAGGGTCCAGATGGAACAAACCTTTAATATAAAAACAAATAAATTTATATCATTTTTTAAATTATAACATATAACTTAATTATAACATATAATGGTAAATGTATTTTTACTTACATATTATTGACCACTATGATGTATTTTCTTCCATCGGGTCCCTCAACTCCAGGCTAGCGGCTGTTTCCTTCATCCGCATTATTTACCCTCAATATCTCTATCGATACAGGGGGACTAAATGATGAAGGAGTGGTAGATGGTGTAGCTCATCAGCCAATATAGTAGGTGGAGGGGGTGGAGGTGAATCATTAGTAGGTGTTGCAGCATAAGATCCTTCACCTCTACAGTATAAACCTCCGAATCGTGGTCTAAAAAATAAAGGTCTGCTATCAGTATCTTGTCGTCTCTTTGGTGTCATATTTCAACCTGAAATCAAAATTTCATTGAAGTTTATAGAAACAATACATTTACAGTTCAATAATTTATTCAATATATTGAAAAGGAAATAATTGATTTGTTCATACAATATTCAATTACAAACACAAATTAA
>JANQBM010000006.1:30737523-30749403 GCA_025594535.1 Erythroxylum domingense
TTCCTCATCTTTTCTATTCTTAAGAATAACTATTCTATTCCTTATCTATTCCATTCTTTGAACCAAACAGCCCATTATAGTTCTTACAATCCAAGCCAACTTCTTTTTAAACGGTGGATTGACAACTGAAATTTTCATTTTGCTCATATAAGATCACTGATGGAATCTCTACGGTACGACAATTTCTCACTCCCAATATTATTATTTTCCTATTTAGAATGGTCAACTACTCCAAAACCAAGTTGAGAGAAGTCATATAACAAACCCACCATCTAACTATACTTCTCGTAACATATCAATATCACCCAACTATCAGATTCCTTGCTTCTTTGGCCATCCAGTTCCATACCTCGCACATATGCATAACATTCCAACTCCTTCTTTGCAATAACCAATCCTCTCTAAACAATCACCTTTATCTTCTTCTTAGCCATTTCCCATGCTAACGTAATAAGATTCCTTGATGAGGTAGACCTACAAAGTTAATTTCTCATAGACCCATTTGCCATAACACTTATCTCTACCTTGCTAAGGGCTAATCCCCTACCACCGCTCCTGTAATTCCTCTAATTGCCACCACTTATGATGAACTAAACACACAGTACCTTAAATAACTATAATAACACTAATCCCTACCCCCTTACTAACTGGATCAGCTCCTATCTCCACCATAACAACAAAATATCTAGGCCAGCAAATCGCCAAAACATTGTTCTTCTTCATGCAGAACATTCTAGGAGAAGAGTTGTGACATGCCTTACAACTTGCACAGACATCAATGACATTCCGTTGACCATGTAATCCCACTGATGAAAGATACTTTCATACCCTTGTTAAAGAATCAAAATAACATGAAACAAAAACCAAAAGCTATAAAACTAAACAAAAACAAAAACTTCAAGGACTCTAAGTTTAAACCAGACACAACCAAGCAAGAATATATAGAAAAAGTAATACCTACAAAAAAAAGAATAAATATGTAATAATGAAAAAATATGAAACTAGAAAAACCAAAGCTTTACTTTAAAAGAGAAGCAAAGAGATGATAAGATGTTAAAGAGCATGTGTTTGAAAAATATTACTTAAAAGTTTATAAAACTGATTAGTTCATTAATAAATTGACTAATTTTTATATAAACTTATTAAATCAACTAATTTAAAAAGCTAGCTAATTCATAATAATTTCAATCGAACAATTCAATATAATTTAGTTTTTAGAACACCGATTGTGTTTCATTAATATAAAAGACGAATGAACATCTGGAGAGTACAAATCAACTCCTTTTTACCAAGTAAATACAAGAAAAGACATCATAATGAACAACCCCCTTTACCACCAAGTAAAAGGAAGAAACGATATTGTTATGAATAACCATATTGAGTGACATTTTGCAAAGGGGTAAAAACCTACCAATTAAAGGTTGAAGCCTCAGAAACGAACCCAATTAGGGATTGGATGACCTGAATTCTTCGATCAATATCACCGCCCCTTCGTTAATCCATGTTACCAAAGGTAAAGAAGCTTCAATCTGGTTGCATGCATCTTTTTTTCGTACTTTAATCGTTGTTCCTCGTATGCTAGGTCTAGATTTTTTGCTTGAAGAACTTGCTAGTTTATGAGGAAGCATTTCATGATGGGTCAGCCTCAATCCAGGTAACTCAAAGCTTTTTCTCTATTATTCATGCTCTAAATCCCATCATAATATTTGTTCCCTTACACTTTGTAGGACAGTTTGCACCAATACACTCTTGGAATGTTCCTTATTTTGGAACTTCCTCAGATTCCTCTCCTTCTATAACTCCTGAGAGGTTATGTTTAGGACCAACACCTTTCGCTTCCAGAGTTAACTGGTAACTTGTGCTTCAATTAGGATATTAACCACCTTTATGAGCGAATTTGAAAGCTCATTCCACTAGAAATATTTTTTGATTCTATTGCAAATAGAGTTAGAGAAGGGGAAAGGAAAAAATAGTCGATCCCTCAACTCAATCTCTTCTTTGCATAAGTAGCAAATCCCATTCAAACATAACATGAAATACAGTCTATCTATAGTAGCAATTTTGTCTTTGATCATTAGCCAAAATAAGAATGTTGTATTGGGTCTTAGGATGTTATTATAGATAATCCTATACTAAGAAACATCTTATTTAGTACTATATACCCATTTCTTGTGGATTTTGCTTGTAAATATATCAATAGGTCTACTAAGCCAAATGTAACTATTCTGAAGATTAGAATCAGGAGAGTATGACGGTTTTAGATGCTATATAGCTTTAAAAAAGTGCATTCACTCAATTTAATTGATAAGTACAATAACCTTAGCCTTCTAATCCATACCTAAGAGAGATAAAACGACATTAGGATTTTGGGATAGGGGACCATAACCAGTCCAATTATCATGCCATAAAAAGACAGAATTGCCATTCCCTATTTTGTAGTATACTTCATTAGCCACCTCATCCCTATTCTTTAAATTTTGATTAAGGAACCAAGAGAAGTTTGGTCTAGGGGAAAGAGACCAAAGATTGTTCCTTTTCAGAAAGTAACTGTGAAGCCATCTTATCCAAAGGGAGTGTCAGTCTTAAAACACCTTCCAAAGTCTTTTGATCCATTTAACCTTAGGAAGACCTAAATTCCTATTTGCTTTGCCATATAGAAAGTTTGCCATCATTTTCCAATGGAATTGACCAACTTCCTAGAAAGGAGAAAGTGCGTGCTCCAATATAAGTGTAAAAAACATATGACATATTGAATTAACTAAACCCTTCTTCCAATGGAAAGACATCTATTAGTCCATTTACTAATTATCCTTTGAATTCTTTCAATTAGTGAAAGACATTCATTGACAGAAAGTCTTCTAGTAGGAATTAGTAGGCCTAGATATTGCAAAGGTGGGAATTTCCTCTTCGTATCTATTAGGGTGGACATATTAGCCTGTTGAAATTCTGCAATTGATGAGAGGATGAGATGGCTTTTATTAAGATTCACCTTGAGGCTTGACATTTTAGTAAACCCACTGAGAGTAGTCATAAATAGTTTAATAGATTCTTGATGAGCTTTAGAGAAGATAACTAAATCATTTGCAAAACAGAGACCAATAAGAGAAATTCCCCTACATCTAGAATGGAACTTGAATTTGGGATTATTAGAGACATTGATTTTCAACATTTAAGAAAGTGCTTCCATACATAGAAAGAACAAATAAGGGGACAAAAGGTCACCTTATTTAATTCCTCTTCTCCCTTTAATAATTTCAGAGGGGGTGCCATTAATCAAAACACAATAGGTTGTAGTGGAGACATAAGCCTTAATCCAGTTGATAAAGATGTCAGGAAAGTTGAAAGCCTTAAGAACCTAGAAAAGGAAAGGCCAATTAATACAATCAAAGGCTTTATTGAAGTCAATCTTAATAGCACAATTTGGGGGAGATTTCCTTCTGATATAAACCTTTATAATTTCCTAAGCAATTAGAATATTATCTCCAATGTTTATATCCTTCACATAAGCATTTTGATTCTCATTGATAATGAGACTAAGAACTCCCTTCAATCTTCTTGTTAAGATCTTGGCAATAATTTTGTGAATGAAGTTTGTGCATATTATAGGCCTAAAATCAGCAAAAGTAGAGGGAATAAAAATTTTAGGTATTAAGTAGAAAAAGGTTTTACTGAACTCCTTTAGAATCGACCCCTTTTCAAAGAACTCATGAATTGCCTCTCTAACCATAGGTTCAATAATAGACTAGGTCTTTTGATAGAAAAACCCATTTAGACCATATGATCCTAAGGCCTTCATCCTATTTATAGGAAAGATAGTGACATTGACGTCATCATTAGAGATAAGTTTCACCAGCTCCTAAAATGTAAAAACCCGAAACTTTCCTTTCATTGAATAAAAGTTTTCATGTTTGATGAATGGTAAATTTTTGTGGGACCTAACCTTGAAATAATGAAAAATAGCTGAAATAAGTATTAGAGTTTAATGATACTGAAATGGATCGAAAATAAGTTGTATAGGATGAATTTCGGGAGTTCCAAAAGTTTAGGACTAAAATGCCCTTTTTGGAAAGTAATGGGTATTAATGATTTTAAACTCAATCAAAAAATTTTAAAGCATCCAATCAATAAGTATTGACCCTAATTAGAGTATTTCATGGTCAATTCAATGGTAAGATGGTTGCTGAATATTTTCGAAATTTAATTCGGTTAGTTAATGAATGAAGGACAATTTGGTTTTTTACATGTAATTAAGGGTAATTTGGTCATTTTACAAGGTGTAAGTGGAAGAATGAGTCATTAGAAGAGAACCAATAGGAAGGTGAAGTGTGGAATCCATTAAATGAGCATTAAAAAGAATAAATCAAGACTTTTGTCTTCATTTGAACGTAAACGTCAGAGACCAAACAAAAGGGAGAAAAAGAAGGGAGAAGAAGGGACATTTAGCCAAGGAGGGAGAAGAAGAGTGCAGCTACAATTTTTCATGATTTTGGAGCATAAATTGGAGAGATCATGATCAAGTGGAGGTATTCATCAAATACCAAGAGATTGGAAGATAACTTGGTAAGTTTTCCAAACCTAAATTTCTAGTTTTGGGGCTTTTTAGTGGGATAGATTAATGTAAGATAAATGATTTTTTTTTTACTTTCCATAGAGTCGTTAATAAGTTTGGAAGCATTTAAGGAATGGATATGACAGGAGAAAAAATTATGTTTAGTGAATGTTTGTATTTGGTTCTCAGATCACTTGAACCAGACATATTCTTTTGACTATAACTTGGCCTAAAAACCTTCAAATTGGATGATTCCAATTGTAAATGAAACCTAAGACATAGTAATAAAAATTAATAGAAGAGACCCTAATCTGGGTCTAGCTGAATCATATTGGAATTTTAGATGAAAAATGTTGATCTGATGTTTCCCCTATGTTGGAGTAGCTTGCGATGTCTTGTGCAGGTTTCTTGAATTAGAACTTTAAACGGTCTGATTTTTTATGATATGAAAACTAGAAACATAGGAGAACGAATGTATAGAAGACCTCAAAGCCTAATTTGAACGTTTGCTATATGAAAAGTAAGGAACAAGTGGAGCTATAGCTTCTGGACATAGGCTAATCCATAACTCATCATAGATCATCATGACATGGTGAATTAAATTGAGTGAGATAGTGTTTTGAAGAAATTGATAAGCCAGAATGGGTAAAATATGATTTTAAGTGACTTTTGAAGTTAGAATTGGAAACGGAGAATAATAGGATAACTTTCAGTAGTAAACAAAAATACAATTAGCGTACATATTACACGATTAAATACTAATCTCAACTTCGATTAAACCAAATTTATAGTGTTAATGTCTTATTTTCAAATTTGAAAATAAATGCCTAATGAAATGCACTTGTGTAGGTAAAGGGAAGGAACAGAATGCGTGAGTGTGCTTGGTGATAAGTTGCTTAATGATGAGTGCATTTTAAATGTATTTTATGAAAATGATTTCTATTCTATCATTAATGAATATGGATTATGGGTTTTATTTGAATGATGCATTATAAGTGAATATTGTTAGTACAATTTTATGTTTTTAGCAATATATAAATTAAACTTTGAAAGTTAAATCTTATATGATTTGAGTTTATCTTAAGATGATGTTATTGGTTGATAAAAAGGAAATAGTTTTTAGCCTATAGTATACCGATAGGATTTATACATATTAATATATCGATGTATAACGGTTAACCTAGTACAGGTAAGTGATGTAGAACCAGCTTCGTAACTAGTGGTTGACCAGTTGCAGGTAAGCGATGGTTCTACCAGATTGGTAATTACCGGTATATAGCGATTAACCTAGTACAGGTAAGCGATATAGAACTAGCTCCGTAACTAGTAGTTAACTAATTATGGGTAAACGATGCAGAACTAGCTCCGTAATTATTGATGTATAATGGTTATCCTAGTGCGAGTAAGTGAGGTACAACCAGCTCCGTCACGAGTGATTAACTAGTTGCGGGTAAGTGATGCAAAACTAGCTTCATGACTTTATGCCTGAGGATACCATATGGCAAAGAAGGTCATGACATTTTTAATGCCGCCACTATTTATTTGAAAAGCAATTTGAGAAACTTGATTTCGGGAAGCATATATGTTTCATATTAAATATTGAATTATGCAAATTGAGATAAATTTATTTTAGGGAGGTTTAAATAATTAAATATGATTTGAATAGAAATTATCTCACTAATTTAGCTCGTTTAGCTCACACTATCTTTTCTGTTTTTAAATGAAACCTCTTAGGTGCACGTTTAGGGGCTTCAGTAGCAGGGACTCTACCTCACGACTAGTCAACTTTGTCACATGCTACTGTGTAGGCATCTTTGCCTTGTAAATATTTTTGGGAACATTTGCATCTTTATAAATATGTTTTGAACTATATTCTGTATAGAGGGTGCATGTATATGAATGTTTTAAAGTTAAATGCATGAATATGCCTGAGTTTATTTTTAAGATTATTGAAGTGATTGTTGAGATTGCTTGTGAATGGACTTCAAGTCCAAAATTTGTAGTGGGGATTTTAAGATGATTATAGAAGTGTTTTGTACTTTTACAGGGCTTTTGAAAATTTTGGGTAGGTCAAAATATAGTCGTTATGTTGTTGAAATTTTTAATAAAAATGTTTTTTAAAAAACCTCCACTGCTTATATCTTTTTAATGTTAAGTTAAGGCTTTTTTGGTAAAAAGGGCAATAGGCTTAGCTTCACCGAAACTTTCCAGCTGGATCAGATATCAACTGGAGGGCCATCGTAGGGTGCCAGGCAGGTCACCCAGTCATTTTAAGATAGGGGCTTGTCATAAAAATCCTCAGGAGGGATCTTGTTGGAAATGAAAGATTAGTCCATTGAGCTAGAAGGATTAAGGTCTGAACCTAGAAGCCCCTTATAGAAATAAACAACTTCCTCCATTATGCTTGGTTGATCAGAAAGGAGTCTCCCATCCCCACTAATTATAGAAGAAATTTTATTTGTATTTCTCCTGTCAGATAAGGAATTGAAAAAGAACTTGGAAGCTCTATCCCCCTCTTTAAGTCAGTTAATCTGAGCCCTCTATTAGATAGTGAAGAATGATCTAAAACAGTTTTTCAAAAAATTTTCAGCTCTAACTTTTCCTTCTAAATAATATAATTGACAGTAATATAGTTACTCGTACAATAACTTATGAATTAAGTTATATATTTTACTTATCAAAATTAATTGCTTGTTTACTATAATATAAGCTATTAAGTTTAGAACATCCTCTAATTCATTAGTGTTGTTTTGTCATGATGGTGAATTGTGTTGAAATTAATTTACAAAAATTTTATTATAGTTAATTAATATAAATAGAAAGTTTTATCCTTTTTATAAATATTCATGTCACATTTATTATTTATTGTACAAAAATTAAAACATCTTTTAATTTTAATTTATTTATTTTGGAGATATTGTAATCTATTTTTTCATATTTTCAGGTTAAAATTATGTTAGAGAATATAAAATCATTAAAAAAGATTTGATAAACTTGACATCTTTCATTCCTAATAAGGTTGATCTAGTATGGAATTATTTTTCTTCTTCTCAAACATCTGATAGCAATATTTAGGATAACTCTATTTTTTATGGTATAATGTCTAAAGGCAGGGGATGTTATAAAATAAAAGAACATCTTGTTAGTGTTAAGGGTAATATTGCTTCTTGTAAAAAAAAGTAACATTTGATATATGTGAGAGGATTGGAAATTGCTTGCAACAAGTAAAAATGAAAAAGGAAACAAAGATACTCATATTGTATCTTTTGGAGATGATGAAGCATAACAAGTATTAGATAAAGAAAAAGAAAAAGAAAAAGAAAGCTATTATTGACATTAATTTTTATTTTCCTCCAAGAGCCACCCATGGTTTTCAACTTAGTTTAACAATTTTTTTGTTTAATAAGGATGTTATTTTACAATATAAAGGAGCTTGGGTTTGATGTATCTATCATTCATGTATTCCTTTAAATGTTATAAATTCAACCTACTTTTATGAAGCAATAGATGCTACAACAACAATAGATCTAGGATTTAAGGCACCTTTTTATTATAAGATTTTTTGCCTTTACTTTAAAATTTTAAAAAGGAATATCAGTTGATTATGGATACATATAAGTCTAGTTGGGGAACAACATGATGCACTATTATACTAGATGGGTGAATTGATCAAAGAAAAAGAACCTTGACTATTTTCTTGCTTTATTGTAATGTTGGAATAACTTCTGTTGATGCTTTTGATATGGGAAAAAGTGCTCATACTTTATTTGGAATATTGTTTAAAATTATCAAATGGGTTATTCAGGTTATTGTATGAAATTATCAAGTTGGTTGGACCATAAAATATTGTACTTTGTTATATATGATGCAACTAATTATATATCAGTTGGGTACTTATTATAATCAAAGTATCAACATATTTATTGGTTCCCATGTGTTGCCTATTGTATAAATCCTATTTAAAAAGACATTGGTTACATGAACCATATTTCTAATCTTGCTTCATGTGTATCTAAGATCATAATTTTGTATATAGTCATATTATATTTTTGTCTTAGTTAAGAAAGCAAGAAGATTGGATTAAGATTGTGCATCCTATTGCTACTAAGGTTGCAATTATATTTATAAATTTAAAAAGTGTTTATGATCATAAACAAGTATTTCAAAATTTAGTGATAAGGGTGCTAAAGGAAAATAAGGTTATGCTATTATTATGGATAAAATTTTTTGGAATACTTACTTGATTGTTGTAAAGATTGTAGCTCTACTTATAAGGTTGTTGAGGATTGTTGACTCATATGAGAAATCATTTTTAAGGTACATATATGATGGTATGTATAAATTTCATAAAATAATTATGAATTTTTTTAAAGGGGAGGATAAATTATGCAATCTTATATAGATAGTCTTAATCAGTGATTGGATAAGTATCTTACTCAAAAGGTCCACTTAGCAACTTACTTTCTTAATCCAGGTATTTTCTCTAATGAAGACCAATCGAAGGTGATAAATGAAATCAAATTGTATCGTGAAGGTATAGAGAGTTTTTCTCAAACATCTATAAAGAGAGAACTTACAATAAAATAAATGCAGCCTGGTAACTTTTTATAGTCCACTTAGCAACTTACTTTCTTAATCCAGGTATTTTCTCTAATGAAGACCAATCGAAGGTGATAAATGAAATGAAATTGTATCGTGAAGGTATAGAGAGTTTTTCTCAAACATCTATAAAGAGAGAACTTACAATAAAATAAATACAGCCTGGTAACTTTTTATAGTTTTAGTTTATTAGTTACTTATTAATAATATAATTTTATTTCTTAAACTATTATTTTAAAATACAAATGAGTGGTGAGGATTATTTGGTGAAAGTGCTCCAACATTGAGAAAACTTATTATTAGATTACTTAGTCAAACAACTTTTGAATTATGTTGTGAATGTAATGGAGCATTTTATATTCATATTGAAAAAATGAAATTGTTTGGAACATAAAAGACTCAATTATTTTATTTATATTACTTATAATATGAGGATGAAGAATTTATATTTTATTGATGAATTCAACTTTTTGTTAATTCTACTACTACAATGATAACAACAACAACAACAACTAGTATTATTATTATTGTATTGACCATACTGATTTTTATATCAAAGAAGAACCATCACCTAAACTTGATTATAGTGATCTTGTAAAGGCGATTTAAGAAAAAATGTAATTTTCAAAATGAATGAATTAAGAATGTCTACTATGGTTAGTTGATATTGCATTTTATACAAATTTAATCATTAAAAATATACTGTATTACAAAAAACAATAATTTCATATATTATTGACTTGTAAGTTATTTAAATGTAGTCGAAGATGATACATATAATTTGGATAAAAGGTTTGTTTATAAGTCTTTAAATAGTGCTGGAGAATTTAAAACTTTTGATGATGATGAGACACAATATCCTTCTGAAATAAGATTTTAGTTGTTACTATTATTTTACTTTTTATTTTATATTCAATTTTTAGTTTGAATTATCAAATTTATTATTATTATATATTAATAGACATTAGTTTATTCTTTTTATTTCAATAAAGTATTTATTTTTGTATTTATTATTATTATGTTACTTCTTATTAATTATATACCAGTTTAATACTAATTGAACCTTTAAACCTTCAACTTCTACTACTTTAATATCTAGTCCAATTTTTGAAAACATTGGAAATAACACCCATCAATAGAAAACAGAACAAATAAGTAACAATAGAAAAGATATGAAACTCAAAAGACTAGAGCTTTACCTAAAATGAGAAGCAAAGAGAAGATAAGGTGGTAAAAAGCATAGATTTGAAAAACATTATTTACATTTTATAAAGCTAATCAATTTACTAATAAGCTGACTGATTTTTATATAATTAGGTTGTTAAAAAAACTAAACTGGAAAGTTTGTTGGTTTATAATAATACGCTCGAATCGGATAACCCAGTTTAATTTTAAAACAATGTTAACATCTATAAAACATTAAATTTGATAAAATCTTTAACAAGATTGTATCTTCATTAGTTATGTATCATGTTAGTGTTCATTTAATACTCATTATTGATGTGAATATCACTACATTACAAAAAATTAGGATAGAATTTACATATTTTAATTAACTTTAAATAAATATTGAATTAATTATCCTGTACATAATAAATTATAATTAAAACTAATAACTATAAATTATTAAAACAATTCAGTTTAAACTTAATAAACCTACTTTATTTAAAAAATTAAATTGGTAAATATCCTTTAAATAATTCTTAATTCCCAATTTAAGATATGAAAATTTCAAATATGAGAAATTGAATTTGCAACTAAGACTTCAGAATCATTTAAGAAACTACTTTCACAAGCAAGATTATTAAATGCATCTAGATTCTACAACATAGTGTTGGAAACTAAGCGTGATCGAATTACAGGCACAGCAAAAAAGTAAAATTTTTACAATTTTTGATTAGATCCTGATAATTGTATAACTTGAATAATAAAACATGAATAGTAAAATAAGAAATCGAACCTGATTCATTTTTCTATTGAAATCCTTTGAAAGCTTTTTAATGTATCAACCACGAGTTATTCATTTGTCCAACCTCTAACGGTAACTACAGAGCAACTTCTCAACTCTTGACAGGAATTAAACATGAGTGTTAGCTCCCTGATGCTTATTCCTATTTATAGAAAAAGTATTAGGTTTTTTAAATATATATTAAAATTAAATACCTTAATATAATTAAAATCAAACTCCAATTATAATTAATTTAATTTTAATAAAATCAAATATGTCATATTTGATCTCTAAAGTTTCTCAAACTTTATAATTAAGTCTAAATTAATTAAAATTGAATTTTCCTTCATAAACTGCTCTTTTATGTGTGACCCATTAAGCTCCTATTATATTAACAATGATTATAAATTATAATTCTAATTCATAATTAGAATATGATAAATTAAAACTCCTTTTAGTTTATCTTTAATTTTACAATTAAATAATTTATAGTCACAGATCAAGATTAACGACTAACAATATGTCATGAATGCCCAAATATTAGGAATGTCAAAGTAGTTTAACTTAACCTATCTATTCATAGTTATGAAGTAAAATGTAACATCCCACTCCCGCCGGACCCAAACTCGATATCGACAGTGATATCCAAATCTGTGCCCCGAGAGGGTGGCGTGTCACATCACTTCACTAAACAAAAGTCGATATAATTTTTTTTTGAAAACTCTTATCACTTATCATTCATGTGGGCCCACTTTTCCTTTTCAAAACCTTTTGTCTACTTAAC
>JANQBM010000006.1:30777700-30795337 GCA_025594535.1 Erythroxylum domingense
GCATGAGATGTGGTAATTTACCACACCTGGACCCGTTTCTTTGGTCCGACCCGTTCTCTGGAAACGGGATGTTACATTAGCCCAACCAAGCCCTCACGGTTTTGGTGGAATGTTAAATTCCCATATCGATTGGAAACCTCTCCTTCATAGACGCATTTTCATAAGGGTGGGAAGAGTAAAATCGTTAAGGCTTGGCTGGGATAAGACCCAAAGCGGACAATATCTATGAACAGGTGGTCCGGCCTGTTACATGGGGACTACCTCAACCTCTTAATTAAGAAAAAGATGAGTAATTAAGAGAATTAGGGATTTAGGAGAAGATTTAGAGAAGTATGGATTTAAGATTTGGGATTTAGATAGAGATAAATGGTTTTATAATGTGGGACCTACTTCTATTTTTTAAGTTAAAAATCCACATTAGATTGCATGTAGGTTCCACTGTTGTGTAAAATAAATTTAAAAAAATCACTCCTTCTAAAACATAACATTTAACTGAAAAACAGTAAATTTCATTAAAATTTTCATCCTTACAGGGTTTGTTTCAAATTTTTTATAAACATTAAGGTTCAAATTGAACGCTCCAAAATATTGAGATACTACTTATATTGTATTGTAAACATTAAAGGTCAATTTGCTCTTTTGATTAAAAAAACATTATAAATGCTTTTAAACATCATTGTACATATTATAGAGGTTGATACAAACATTATAAAGATTGGAAACATCACCTAAGATTCGATACATTATCTTTTTAATTAAAATAAATGACAATTATTGAGAATAGGAAATAATGTTTATCAAACTTGTATTCTATTTAGATTAGAAAGCAACATTATAGTAGTTTTTTTATATCATTTTCAACCTCTTTATTTGAATACATTGTAGCAATAATTCGAAATATAAGCTGCAAATTGTAATATTTTAAATTTTGATGGCTAATTTAAAAATTATTAAATTACAGGATCTAATTTATTTAATATTATAATTCATAAATTTAAGATTTATTTGATAAAATAAATTTTAAAATATTAAATATAATCTTAATAAAAATTAAAAGACTAAATTAAACTTTTTTCTTTATATGAGACATATTTCCTCCTAATTTAATTATATTTTTATCAATTTGAATGATATAACATTAAGTGAACGGAAGTATTAGAGATGTTAACTTGATGCTATAGATATATTCTAATAATTTTATTTGAAGCACCACAAAATATATGATTATCCTATCTATCAATCATATATATATATACGCCACAGTAAAAACAAAATATATATGATTTTTATGGTGTTTTAAACAAAATTATTAGAGTATATCTATAACATCAAGCTCGTCCCTCTTTCCTTGGCACTTTCATGCTTACCCAGAAACTATATAATGTTTTATATTCTACTTAATAAGAAAAACAACAGCAGGATTAAACTTACGATGAAGGCTTTATATCTTCTTGTAAGAGGAAAAGTAGAAGGGGATTAATAAGAAACTATACAGTGCTTTGGGTTAAATTCCTCCTCAAAGAATAATATTTCAACAAAGTTTGAATCCAACAAAACCATTAGCATAAGGGGGTTTATTCAACATCATTCGATTTACCAAATCATGCTTTTACTAAGCCGAACAAAATTGTAAGAATTAATGGGGTGTTTGGTCGACTGAAATCACCATTCCATTCCTAATATATTCTTGGTAATAGTTTATTTCTTTGTTTAGTTAAAGAAAGCATGTAGAATATATAATCCAAGTTTACTTATTCCTTGAGTTTAAGAAATAAATAGATTCATCTTCCCCCTATCTTTATCTATTCCAAGTGAGTGGAATAAAAATGAGGATTTGTTGGACAAAAATATCCTTAAGGAATCCACGTAATTACTTAGCTATAACAACAACAACAACAACATCAACAACAACAACAACAACATCAACAACAACATCAACAACAACAACAACAACAACAACAACAACAAGAAGAATAATAATAATAATAATAATAATAATAATAATAATAATAATGTCGGTATCGAAAATTTTGCCTGATACTGGTCGGTACCAACTAGTACCATAAACTTTAAAAAATTTAGGGACTTGTTTGTAAAAAAAACAAACAATGCCTTCCCTAACTACCAAAGTCTTCTGCCACTCTCTTCCATTTTACTCTCTCTCTCTCTCTCCGTCCTATCTTACCCAGCCCAGCCTTCATCTCCTCCCTCACCCATAGAGAAATTTAGAGACCATAAACTCCTTATAACTAAGATCTTTAAATAAATCAGAATACATATAAACACAAAGCTTTAAGCTATTGGTTAACTAAATAGAAAAACACAAAGAAATCCCATCTTTCTCAAATAGAAATCCTATCTTTCCAAGTTCAGTTCAGAACTTTGTAAGACCTAACTCATCGATTCAACTCAAAGTCAACTAACAACCAGTAATAGCTTCGAAAATGAATCAACTAATAGCAAACTAAACAGAGAACCAATACATGAACTATTACATAAACAGACAAACAATAACAAAAAGATACAGAGAGAAGTAAAGACTAATTTGTGGGAGTACTTTTTAGATAAAAGAGCCACATAGAGAGAGACTTGTCTTTAACTCACATGAATGGGTATGCCAATACAAAGATATAGAAATGTGAAGATGACCGGTGCCCCTGACCTATGTGCTACAAGTTGGTGATTTATAATTTTAAGATTACGATATTGATGCTAGTCTTAAATTTGATTGTTAATGATGTTAGATCATTAATGCCGAATGTAATAAATGTTTGTAAAGTTAATACTGACATGATGAGTGTCGTAGTTAAAAGGTGTTTTTGCTTCTGTCAATAACCATCATGTCTGAGACAAAAGTAAGAAAGCAAGGAAAAGAATAGAAACATAGAAGAGAATCTGAAGAGTTTGATTTTTGTACCGACATCAAATGACTTTACGGATCAAGGTAAGACTACTTTATATGTGAGAATTATATATGTTTAAGATTTTGCATAATCGTATAATGAAGTGAGAGTTTACATGTGGTATTAGAGCATCTGGTTGTGAAATGTATGATTCTCCGTTACGTTTTCAAGTCCTAAAAATCTTCATGCTTTTTTGTTTGGAAAAAACTGAAGATTTTATATATATATATATATACTAGGCAATTTTATTTTTTCAAGTACGTGAGAAACGTCTGTTTTTTCAAGTATGGTGTTACACCGTCGAGGATGATGTGTAACCAACATCACTAATGAAAGATATGTGTTCACCATCTGTGCTCGTTGCTGGAATGTTGTAGCATCGAGGATGACGGTGAATTTACTGTATCTGTGTCATCATGCCTAGGTGATAATCCAGACATTACTGGTGATAGTGGTATGTGTCGATGTTGGTGATGCTAGATGCTATCGGTCATAATGTTACAGTTCTGTGTCGTAAGTTTACTGTTTACTTCCCTCCTCACTGTTGATGGAGATGATGTTTCCCTTAATGGTGTAAGACAGATTCGATGACCGTCACGTTATTCGTGTGTGCAGCTGGTGTGACGGTGCATCGTCGTTGTTATATTACTAGTTGTTTTTAATAAAAGATGAAAAGATATAAACAGTGCATGCATAATGTTAATAGTATTAAATAATAAAAGATGAATGAACGTGAATAGTGCATTCATAGTGTTAATAGTATTAAACAATAAAAAATAAATGAACATGAATAGTGCATGCATAAATAGTTATGTTAGTGTACGTGAATTATAGAATTAATTATAATTATCAACAGTATAATATATGTATTTTATCGTGAATAAAAAAACAAAAAAATGAAGATGAAGTATATGCATGTTAACTTGTTTCTGGACTTTGACAAGCATCACTGTTATCAAGATTAATAATTATTATGTACAGTGTTTTGTATGCATGTACATTAATAATAATGGTTGGCAGTATGTTTATGACGTGATAATTGAATATTTAATATTTTACTCATTTATCAAATTTGAAAAAATATTAGTTTAGATTTATGAATCACCAAAGTAATCAAATCTTTAGGATAATTAGTTCTAAATTGACTAGACGTTTTCAATTACTCACGCATAAAATTGATGCTATAAATGATGTTTATCTATGAGTAGATTGAAATTCATTATTATAAGAATTTTATGAATTGCCAAAAGGTTAATTGGTTTTTCTTATAATTAATGAATATGATTGTTTGGTAATGTAAACGTATTATTAGTTTTACCTATTTATCCAATGATAATAAATATTTCTAAGTAATGTATGCATGATTACTTAGTAATGTCAAATATTATTAGCATCATTATGATTATTTTGTGCATTGATGTATCACCCAAAGGAGAACATTAATGAACATTAATGTACATTAATTTTTAAAATAATTTTCATCTAAATCTATATAATATGTTAGTTTATGACTCAAAGCATTAATGTTAGGCGTGTATTTATTACAGTTTCTATCCCTATATCTTTACATTTATAAACTTTGTCTATACCAACATTTAATGGGATAAATTTTTTCAACTGGAGTGAACTTGGTGTATTGGATCTTGATTTGGCACTTCAAGTTAAGAAGCTTGCAACCATTATTGATACTAGTAGTAATGAAGAAAAGGCTCATTATAAAGCTTGGGAAAAATCAAACAAACTAAGCTTGATGTTTATGAGAATGAGCATAACAAACAACATCAAGTCAGCTCTTCCTAAAACTAGAAGTGTTAAAGAATTTATGAGTTTTGTGGAAGAGCACTCCCAAATAGTTGATAAGTCTCTTACTGAGAAATTAATGGTACTTTCACCATTATGAAATTTGATGGTTCTCATACTATGCATGAACATGTCATTGAAATGACAAATATTGCAACAAGACTTAAGTCTCTGGGAATGGAAGTGGATGAGAATTTCCTTATACAGTTTATTTTGAACTCTTTTCCATATGAGTATGGTCCATTCCAAATGAGCTATAACACCATGAAATACAAATGGAATGTGCATGAATTGCACAGCATGTTGGCTCAGAAGGAAACAAGACTTAAGAATCAAGGAAATTATTCTTGTGAAATATCAACGAGCTAGTAAAAAAGTATGTAAGAAACATGGAAAGGGGAAAGGATCACTGAAGACCAATGAGTCCTCTGTTAAGATCCAGAAGAAGGAAAACAATAATAAATGTCAGTTCTGTGGAAAATCTGGACACTTCCAGAACGACTATCCATGATGTAAGGCTTGGTTCGAAAAGAAAGGTAAGGTTAAGGCTTATGTATGTTTTGAATCAAATTTAACTGAAGTTCCACGTAATACTTGGTGGATTAATTCTAGATGTACAACTCATGTTTTTAATATTATGCATCGATTCCTTACATTCCAAACCACAAACCTAAATGAGAAGTTTTTTTTCATGGGGAATAGAGTAAAGGTTCCAATAGAAGCGGTCAGGACTTACCATTTAATCCTGAATAATGGACATCATTTAGATTTATTTGAAACTCTTTATATACCTAGTATTTCTAAGAATTTGATTTCTTTATCTAAACTTGATGTCACTAGATACTCTTTTAAGTTTGGTAATGGACGTTTCAATTTGTTTAAGCATACTAGTATGATTGGATTTGGTATGCTTTGTGATGGTTTGTATAAATTGAATCTTGATAATTTATATGTTGAAACTCTTATACCTTGCATCATAAAATTGGAATTAAACGTAGTTTAGTGAATGACTGTTCTGCTTACTTGTGGTATAAGCATTTGGGTCATATTTCCAAGGAAAAAATGGAAAGAATAGTAAAGAATGGAATTATTCCATATTTGGATTTTACTACTATCAATATTTATATGGATTGTATTAAAGGAAAGTAAACAAAACACACAAAAAAGGTGCCATGAGGAGCACTTAGCTTCTTGAAATTGTACACATCGATATATAGACCTTTTAATGTTAGTTCTTTCGGTAAAAAAAATACTTTATCATCTTTATTGATGATTATTCATGTTACGGATATGTTTATTTACTGCATGAGAAATCCCAAGTAGTGAATGCCTTAGAAATTTATATAACTAAAGTTGAAAGATAACTAGATAGAAAAGCGAAAATTGTTAGGTATGTTAGAGGTGGTGAGCATTATGGAAGATATAATGAAAATGGATAACATCCTGATTCATTTGCTAAATTCCTAGAAAAGCATGGCATATGTGCTCAATACACAATGTTGGGTACACCACTACAAAATGGTGTATTAGAAAGGCATAATCGAACCTTAATGAACATGTTTAAAATTATGTTAAGTAATGCATCTTTACCCTTATCATTATGGATGTATGCCTTAAAAAATGCCATATATTTGTTAAATAGGGTTCCTAGTAAGATAGTCCAAAGATACCTTTTGAACTGCGAATTGGTAGGAAACCTAGTTTAAGGCACCTATATGTCTGGCGTTGCCAGGCAAAAATGAGGGTTTATAATCCATAAGAAAAGAAACTAAATGCAAGAACAATCAGTGGATATTTCATTGGTTATCAAGAAAAATCTAAAGGGTGTAGATTTTATTGTCCTAACCATAGTACAAGAATTGTTGAAACTGGAAATGCTAGGTTTCTTAAGAATGGTGAAATTAGTGGGAGTGACGTTCCACGAAATATGGAAATTAAGGAAGTTAGAGTACAAGTCCCTTTGACTTATGTTCCCACTACTCAAATTGTTGTTCCTCAAATTATTACACCACATGATGTTCAACATGAACCTGTAATAACAAAACTATAGGAAATAGCGTTAAGAAGAATCTAAAGAGAAGGGAGATCTGTTATTCCGAATGATTATGTGGTCTATCTATAAGAGTTAAAAGATGACTTAGGATTTAATGATGATCCAGTATCATTTCCACAAGCGATTAATAATGTTTATACTAATAAATGGTTAAATACAATGAAAGATGAGCTTCAATCCATGCAACATAATGTTGTTTGGGACCTTGTAAAATTACCTAAAGAGTGCAAGAGAGTTGGGTGTAAATGGGTTTTTAAGACAAAGTGTGACTCTCATGGCAACCTTGAACATTACAAGGCTAGACTTGTTGCTAAAAGTTTTACTCAAAAAGATGGCATTGACTATAAGGAAACATTCTTACTAGTTTCCAAGAAAGATTCTCTCAGAATTATCATAACGCTAGTGGTTTATTATGATTTAGAGCTATTAGAGTAGTGCTCTAAAGGCAATCACCTTTAGCACTTTTGTACAAACATTATTTTGATTAATAAAGTGAAAGGAAATTTTTCATTAATTTAATGTTCGTTTATTTATGCATTGATTTCAATCTTAAATCAAATTAATAAACTCCAAGATATAAAACATAGCATGAAGGAAATCATAATGAGATCATGATAATGAGATTCCTATCATGTGTAATTATTTTAGTATCTAAATTATCCCAAGTAATAGGATTAATAAGATAGAACATTATTAATCTGGATAAAGTAGCATATGTTATACTCCTTAATTTGATTAAGCAATGAATCTCCCAAACTGTAAGCATGAGATGTTTAGAATTAATATATGGATGCTTACAAAGAGTAGTAAGTACATCGGATGACCCGTTATGAGATTATCATATAGATGATCTATCAAACATCAATGATTAATCTCATCATAGCAATGATGCAAATATCCTTAGACTTGAGGTACTCAAGGATATCTTAGATAATGATCCTGTGCTTTGACATCATTGTTTGTTGCCTCAAGACTAGGTCACTCATAATGTGGTGATTGGGTACAACTATTGGTAGTTGAAGGTAATTGGATAGCTAATAAAGGATTCACCACTCTTAATAGAAGGAGATGATACCCATGACCTCTTGTTGGGGTCATTACTCAGGAGTCTCTGGTTAGAGTAGTCACGTTTCATAAAGAGAGTCTTCAATGACAGATAAAGTAATGAGATCTCAGGACAAGAACTAACATCACTTAGATTATATGTGATATAGTCAGTCTAGTGGGAGTTGACACATAGCCTATACTCCAAACCAAGTGGGGTATAAATGCATGGTAAATGTCTATGGAAAGGTTTGTAAGTCAGATAATTAACTATCAAAGGGAAAGGTTTGTAAGTCAGATAATTAACTATCGAATAGTTTGTGTATTAATCCACTCATATTTCGGTAAATTGGCATCATGAAACCCTTCATGATTTGCTTGAATTAAGAGTTAATTCAAGTGGAATGAAACCATCAATGATTTGCTTGGATTAATAGTTAATTTAAGTGCCCAAAATAACCATGAACCTAAGGGTCACATGCATAAAAAATTGGATGAAAAACAAAATGAGCATGGTTATCATTGAAGTAGGCCACAATCGTGACCAAAGGCACGATAAATGATGCATAAATAAGTTCTTCACTTACGTACACATGTACTATTAAGTTAAACACACTTAAGTGAGAGGATAGGGAGTCTAGAAGTGTTCTGGAGTTAGAGAGAAGTGTTCTTGAGTCTTGTTCATGCAATTTATGCAATTGTTGCATAAATCTAATTTCATGCAACATAATCTTGATCTATCTCTCCATTTGAGCATCTACTTGAACTCATCTTGTCTGGTGCTCTAACCACCCTTACACGCTGCTTTTTCTTCATTTTTGCATGCTCTTGAGTGATCAAGGAAGGTGTTTGGTATTTGCTACAACCTAAACAAGGAAAAGACTAAAGAAAGGAGGAGCATTATTAAAGGTACATGTGCTGAAATTTCATGTTCTTATAACCTATGTATGCATACATCTAAGATTTTGAAATTTTGGGAATGTTGTGGGGCTGGAATTTAGATTCTGACACTTTTTCTGCCTTTTTGTTCATGTGATGCATGAATCCATGTCTACTTACCATGGTATCAAATATAGTTATGCATGTATAAGATGATTTATTGAACATGACCAAACTGTTTGATGGGTTGTGACTAACATGAATGTTCATTTGGAAATATTCATATAAATTGTAAAAAAACTTTTTTTCTAATTTTCTTTCACAGAAATGTTTCTAAGGTTTTACATTATGTTTTTGTGAAAGGAAATTGCAATTGAATGTCATTTTCTATTTTATTTCGAATTAATATTCAGTTTGTTCATATATTGGTTTCTAGGAATTTCTAGAAACTGAATGCATGTACTGATTTTGAAATTTTGTAATAATTGTAGAATTTTTTTTCTAATTTTCTTTCATATAAATGTTTATAAGGTGTTATGTTATGCTTCTATCAAAGTAAAATGCAATTGAATGACATTTTTTATTTTATTACGATTTTAGTTTCAGCCTGATGCATGTATGAAGTTTTGGGAAATTATGGAAATCTGATAAACATGCATTCTTGTAAATTCCATATTAATTTTTATAAAAATTATTTTTATGAATTTTCTATATGGACATGTAAGATAAGATGTTTCCACGTGTACGAGATGTATGAAACTTGTTGTTAAAGTGATTATTTTATGCATGCATAATGTAGAGTATGACTAGTGTTAGAAGTAATATGACAAATGTCATAGACATGTGATTTGCTGGCTGATTTCACTAAGTTAATAAATAATTACTAGGAATTAGTGTCTGCAATTTTTTATTAGGAACATTTATAATGTACATAAGACTTTAAAATTTTTTCAGAATTAATTGAATTTGATTCAATTAATAAATCAAGTCAAAGTCAACATTGGTCAGCTTTTTGAAAGCTAATGGAGTTGACTTGTTTAATGACTTATATGTATGTGTTTTGTTATAAAAACTTTAAAAAAAATTTATGGGAAAAGAAATGTATTATTTTGATGCTAGTAGCATGATAAGTGCATGTACTTAAAATTAGGATTCTGGAAAATTTTCGAAAATCAAATCAGTCTCTTTAGTAACTAGTAGGTTAACTCATTTATCTTGATGATTTTGGCTGTCAAGATATTTTTTGACTTGTGATGAAATTGTCTTGATAAATTTAAGCTGACCTAGGGATGTTTTAGATGACTAATTGATGTTCAAGAATTTTGGCAACCCTAGGGATTAATTTAGAATTAATCCAAGTAGAGCATTGCATTTCTAGTGTGACTAGAAAAAGACATGTGTATTAGAATTAAAGTGCTTATTTTGGACATCAAAATAATTGAAATTTTAGGGCCTAATCAAATCATATTCATAATTCGAATTAGCTGAGAATAACATTAGTACCCGATTTGGTTTAAGAGTTGAATCGAATCACGAACTTTTGATTCATAATCAATTCACAACCTAAATTAAACATCCTTTGTGTGATACATGCATTAGATGCATTTTAAGGGTGGTTATGGACATAGGCTCAATTTAATTGAGTTGTCCATAATCTAAATATATATATATATATATATATAAGAATAAATCCCTCAAATGAAATATTAAAACTTATGCCTTCCATTGATATGGTAAGAACTAGAGTTCTTTTAGAGTTGGGTTGTTGGGCAAACCCAAGCCTGCTTTACATGGATATGTTTAAACCATGGAAATTAGATTTTCATATTAATGGGTTGGTACTAACTAGAAGCGTTGATTTGTTAGGAAAACTTAAGGTTAACATGGATAAAGTCGAAGTTGGGTTATATACATAGGATGTATACGAATTAAGAGTTGATAACCCAATAAGTGTTCTAAATCAACAGTTGATGGCACAAGTCAATAGTTGCATAACTGAATGTAATTGGTATGAATGATACCTACCGATTGACCTAAGGTGGCTTGTTGGGCAAACTCAAGGTCATTCTTAGTGATATTGGATATCGACCCATTAAGAAAACTATAAGTTTTTTCGAATTCGTAATGAGAGCTATAGATTTGGATAAAAATAGTGAGACCCATAATGCATGTGATTAAAGTCCTTATTGATATGCATTAGTGTACATTCTAACACTTTCTCTCGTTCTTCTAGGTTATTGAATTGCTACGATGTCTTCGTCCAGTGTGAACCTACTCTCTCTATGACTCCAACAAACTCACGACACCTAACTTCTTAGATTGACTATAGAATTTAAGAATTGTTCTCGAATCTAAGAAACTAAGATATGTCCTAGATGAACCACTTCCGATCTCCCTACTGCCGATTCATCTGATAAGGATCAAAAAGCTTATTAGAACCTATTGGATGATAGTAAGATGGCTAGCTATATAATGCTGGCCTTTATGTCACCGGAACTACAAAAATAGCATGAGGCTATGGATGCTCATACCATAGTCTACCATCTAAGGGAACAGTTGGATGAACATGCTTGATTTAAAAGGTTCGAGACCTCAATGTTGCTTTTCTGCTCTAAGATGACTGAGGGATCATCTCTAATACAGTATGCGCTAAAGATGAATGGATACATTAAGAGGTTAGCTAGTTTGGGTTTCATAATAGATAATGAATTAAGTATAAACTTAATTTCGACTGGTTTGACTGATAGTTATTCACAATTTGTGCCTAACTATCGGATGAACCAAATATCCACCTCGATAGTTGAACTGATTAATCTACTCAAAACTGATAAGAAAAGAGGAACCAAAAGAAGAAGAAGAAGTCTAAGAAGCCAGTGGGGGTGTAGCCAAGAAGAAGGTAAAGAAGACTACATCAAAGGGGATATGTTTCCATTCAACAACGAAGGACATTGGAGTCACTGAAGCAAAAGAAGGCATTAGATGCTCTACCGTCTACTTCAGGTATATTATTTATCATTAAGGTTAATACTATTTATGATAATAACATTTGGGTATTAGATATCGGATGTGGCTCACACATATGTGTTGATATACAGGGTCTCAGGGATAGAAAATTGCTCAAGAAGGGAGAGATGGACCTATATGTGGGAAATGGAGCAAGAGTTGAAGCATTAGCTATAGGAACCTATGTTTTGTATCTTCCTAGTGGGCTAGAGTTAATTTTGGATAGTTGCTTTTATGTACCTGTTGTGTGATAAAGAACTTTGTATATGTTTCATGTTTAAATAAAATATGATTTCATTTAACCTTTTCATGCAATGGTTGTTCAATTAAGTTGAATGAAATGTCGTATTACACTGCTACATTGTGAAATGGTATTTACATATTAGATATATGCAATCCAATTTTAAATATTAATGACAATAAAAGACAAAAATGGGATAACTTAATATCATCTTACTTAGGACATTATCGACTTGGCCATATAAGTGAGAGACGTATGGCTAAACTGCAAAGGAGTGGTAGCTTAGGGTTATTTGATTATGAATCATATGACACATGTGAATCTTGCTTAATATGCAAGATGAATAAATTACCTTTTAAAGGAAAGGGTGAACGAGCGAATGTATTAGACCTAATTCATTCTGATGTACATGGTTCGATGTTCATTTATGCCAGAGGTGGTTTTATATACTCCATTACCTTTATCGATGATTATTAACGATATGGGTAGGTGTATCTAATGAGATACAAGTTTGAAGCATTTGAAATATTCAAACAATTTAGACATGAAGTAGAGAAACAGCTCGGTCAGAGTGTCAAGACACTTCGATCAGATCGAGTGGTGAATACTTGAATGAGGAGTTTCTAACTTATCTCATAGATAATGGGATTGTATCCAAATGGACTCTACCTTACACATCGCATCATAATGGTATGGCTGATAGGAGAAATTGAATCTTGTTGGGTTTAGTAGAAACCCATAATTTGTCATAAACATGCATTATAGATATTCAGTATACATGAATGTGTATAATTGAATTCAAAATTGTGCACAATATTAATATATGTTTGTATTAAATGTTTTAGAGGAACCCATCGAGCGATCGATTCCAGATATTACCAGGACGTCGAGGCAATAAGCAATAAGGGGGATTTGTAAGTAATTTTAGAGGATAAATTTTGTAAGTAATTTAGATGGTCAAATTTAATAGTTTTGTTTTGACTATTTTATTGCTACAACTTTTGTTCTATTGAATGATTTGCAAAGCTATTGAATTGACATGTGAATTGAATTTCATACATTTCTGTTTTGATTCTGTTAAGTCCTAGTTGTGGGTAAATATGCATGCCTAGAAGGGTCCGTAGCTGCTTCTGTGACACTTCGTGTCTTCTGTTATTAACACTTCGGTGTCTTCTATTATTGACACTTCAGTGTCTTCTGATATTGACACTTAAGTGTCGAGACTTCGGTCTCTTCTATAATACTTCGGTGTCTTCTGTTATTGACACTTTGGTGTTGAGACTTCGGTCTTTTTTGTATAATTCCAATTACCCACTTCTGTAAATGGATTAGCAGTTATATGGTTTTGTGATTCTGACATATGTTTGATTATGACTTAAACATTATTGTGTTCTGATTCTGAAGGGTTTATACCCTCTTGTGATGTTCAGTTCTGTTAATTATAAAGTCTGTTCTAAAATACATTATGTCTGATTTATTGTTTAATGCATGTATATGCTGTTACATGATTCAATATGATAAGTTGTCAGTTTATCCATAGATTAGTTATTACTCACTAAGCTATATGCTTAGCACGGTGGATTTGCCCCGTGTAGGTTCTAAAAGAGGGGTATAGGAACTGGAACAAGACAACCGCGATGGCCAAAGGAGTCTGATTTTTTATTTTATTCACATGTATTTTAAGATTGTTTTTGGACTTGTATCTGATGTCTATAACTCATGAATTTTTATTATGAAGGGTTGTAATAACCTTAATTCGGGCTCCTTTTGGAAATTTTGACATGCAATATATGTTTACTGAGATTCTAGTAATGTATGTATAAAGTGTTTTGTATGTTTCATAATGCTTCATGTTCAGTGTGTTCTGTGTATGTGGCACTTGCAATCTCCTCCTATGGGGTATTAGGGCGTCACATCTTTTTGGCATCAGAACATGGTTTAGGCGATTATGGTTTAACCAGCACTTAACTATTGCTTCTATTGAGTGTACAAGTTGTGTTTTGGCCTAATGCAGTGTCCCATGTTTTGTTTATAGAATTTACAATGGATGGATCTCGCGACTCTGTAGATGAAGTTGCTGAGAGCAATTAGCTGAAGCAAACTCGTCTAGAAATACCTAGACCCTCGGGGGTCAATCGAGGTGAAGCTGGGATGCCACCTCCCCCTCCATCTCAAGGAGAGGCTTTGATTAAGCTGTCCCAGGATATGATGACATTACTAGATCGAATGACAGCACCTAAGGCTCCGATTGATGCTAAGGAATTTATTGGGACATCTCTGGAGGAATCTGAAAGGTTTGAGTTCTGGATTGAGAAGGTGAAGAGAGTACTGGATGAGATCAGTTGTCCAGCTGAGCAGATGGTACATTGTGCTGTCTCCCTTCTGCAGGGAGCAGCTTATGAATGGTGGAAGTTCGTTCTGAGGAGTCCTCAATTGCCGGTACCTCTGACTTGGGATTTTTTTGCCTAAGAATTTAAAGCTAAGTATGTGACAGAGGCTTATAGAAAGGATAAATGGAAGCAATTTTTGAACTTGAAGCAGAGAAACTTATCAGTTGCTGAGTATGATCGAGAGTTCAACCGACTCAGTAAGTATGCCCCTGAATCTATGCTTACTGAGGAGTTCCGATGTCACCAGTTTGAGAATGGATTACTCTATTACAACAAGTGACGTACCATCAGCTGGTACAGGTTGTAATGAAAATTGAGAAACAGGAGATAGTTAGGAGAGAAAAGAGTCAGAGAAGGGGTTTTGGTAGAGGAGGCCAGTCCTTAGGGAAATGGAGTCGAGAAGAAACTACTTCTACACCAGAAAATACTCAAAGATCTGTGACACAAGGAAGGCAACAAAACTTTCCCTCTTCAGTTGTTTTTGGTAGGGGGTTGTATGGAGGCCGAGGTTCGGAACCCCTGAAGTGCCTTGATTATTCTGTATATCATTAGGGTGTTTGTAGAAGGGCTATAGGAGCCTATTTTTGCTGTGGTAGTACTAAGCATAAGATAGCCAGTTGCCCTCTCAACCAGGCTCAGACATCACAAGCCAGTCGAGAGGTCTTTCATGCGTCTGCTGGGAACAGAGGACGTGGTAGAGGTCAAGGAGGATCTGGGAAAAATAGACCTAATTGGAGTAACCAATCAAAAATAGTAGATCGACTAGTTGTGCCTACAGCTTCGGCTCAAGCTTATGCATTGAAAGCTCGTGAGGATCAGGATGCACCGGATGTCATTGCTGGTATTGTTTCTCTCTTTAATTCTGAAATGCATGCATTGATTGACCCTGGATCTACTTATTCATATATCTGTGTTGGAGAAATATTTGATATGGAACTGGCTATAGATCAATTAGAGTATGACATGCATATGACCAGTCCTCTGGGTAGTAGTGTGTCAATTAATCAGGTGTATAAGAACTATCCTATTATGATTCAAGGAACTGAGTATGTAGCAGATTTGATTAAATTACCATTTTATTAATTTGATTTGATTTTAGGTATGGATTGGTTATCTAAGAATCAAGCAGTAATTGATTGTAATGCGAAGATAGTTATGTTTAAGAGACTCGATCAGTCTGAGATAGTGTTGCAGGGCGTCCGCACTAGTTCCTTAGCTAATATGGTATCTATTATGCAAGCTAGAAAGCTTCTCAAGAAGGGATGTGAAGCTTATCTAGTTTTTGTGCTTGAGTCCCAGAAGGAGGGTAGTAAGGATAAATTGCTTGACATTCCTGTAGTGATTGAATTTTCAGATGTTTTTCCTGAGGAATTACCTGGACTCCCTCCTGAAAGAGATATGGAGTTATCTATTGAAGTTATACCTGGCACTGCTCCTATATCCAGGGCATCGTACAAAATGGCTCCTACTGAGTTAAAAGAGTTGAAGGTGCAGTTACAAGAACTTCTGGATAAGAGGTTTATTAGACCAAGTGTGTCACCATGGGGAGAACTGGTATTGTTTGTTAAAAAGAAGGATGGCACATTATAGATGTGCATCGATTACAGGTAATTGAATAGAGTTACAGTGAAGAATAAGTATCCATTATCAAGGATTGAAGACTTATTTGATCAGTTGAAAGATGCAAGAGTATTTTCAAAGATAGATCTATGATTGGGGTAGTATCAACTTCGGGTAAAGGATGCGAATGTACCGAAGACTGCATTTAGGACCCATTATGGACATTTTGAATTCCTAGTAATGCCATTCGGGTTAACTAATGCTCCAGCAGCATTTATGGATCTAATGAATAGAGTATTCAGGCCTTATTTAGACTAGTTTGTTGTGGTGTTTATTGATGATATCCTAATCTATTCTAGGAATGAACAGGATCATGCTAAGCATCTCCGAATTGTCTTACAAACTCTGAGGGAAAGACAGTTGTATGTTAAGCTAAGTAAGTATGATTTCTGGCTTCGGGAGATATCATTTTTAGGGCATGTTGTCTCTTCTGAAGAAATCAGAGTTGATCCTAGTAAGATAGAAGCGATTCTTAATTGAAAGCCACCATAAAATGTAACAAAAGTGAGAAGTTTTCTGGGTCTGGCTGGTTATTATCATTAGTTTGTTAACGGATTCTCGGTGATAGCATCCCCTTTAACTAAACTGTTATGGAAGGGAGTGAAGTATGAATGGTCTAATAGATGTTAGAGTAGCTTTGATCAATTGAAAAGTATGCTTACTGAAGCTCCTGTATTAGTTCAACCTACTTCTGGTAAGGAGTATGTTATGTATACTGATGCATCTGGAATTGGTTTAGGTTATGTTTTGATACAGGAAGGAAAGGTAGTTGCTTATGCCTCTAGGCAACTAAAAACTCATGAACAAAATTACCCTACACATGATCTGGAACTTGCTACAGTAGTGTTTGCTTTAAAATTTTGGCGACACTAGCTGTATGGTGAAAGGTGTAGAATTTTCAAAGATCATAAGAGTCTGAAGTATCTGCTTACCCAGAAGGAACTCAATCTAAGACAATGACGTTGGTTGGAATTATTTAAAGACTATGATTGTATTATGGACTACCATCCGAGTAAGGCTAATATTGTAACTGATGCCTTGAGTCAAAAGACCATCTTAGCATTATCACTTAAGCAGAATTGATGGAAATTAAGATCTGATAGAGCTTTGATGGCTCAATTGAAAGCAAGACCTACTTTGAGACAAGAGATTTGTGACGCTCAAAGAGCCGATGATAAGTTACAACAACTTATCTTGGCTACTCAGCAAGGTAAACAGTCTAATTTTTCTATGCAAGGTGATGGTGAACTGTATTATAAGGATCGGCTCTGTATGCCAGCTAATGATAAATTGAAAAAGAAGTTGTTGTTTGAGGCTTATAATACAGTATTTACTACGCATCCGGGTGGAAACAAGATGTATCAAGATTTAAAGTAGTATTACTGGTGTGTAGGTATGAAACGGGATGTTGTGATTATTTATCAAAATGTCTAACATGCCAGCAGATTAAAGCTGAGCATCAGGTCTCATCTGGTTTGTTACATCCTATTTCTATTCCTCAATGGAAATGGGATAACATTACTATGGATTTTGTCACTGGACTTCCTCTCACTCAAAGGAAGCATGATGTTGTATGGGTAATTGTAGATAAGTTCACCAAATCTGCTCATTTTCTTCCTGTTCGTCCTGACTATTCTTTAGATAGGCTTGCAGATTTGTATGTAAATGAGATAGTAAGACTGCATGGTGTACCATTGTCTATCA
>JANQBM010000006.1:30843089-30854049 GCA_025594535.1 Erythroxylum domingense
ATGTGATGTGGTAATTTACCACATCTGGACCCGTTTCTTTGGTCCGACCCGTTCTCTGGAAACGGGATGTTACAGATAATACGCAATCTTACTGTTAAGTAGTAGAGGGGTTGTTTTTGGTTGACTCATATGCAAATGTGACATGAAGATATGATTTAAAAAAATACAAAAGATGTAATAAAACAACTAAATATATTTAAAAATAGAATAAAGTAATAATAACTAAATAAAATAGTTAATAACTTAGGAGATGCAAGTTTAGAAGCCAAAGTGATTAAAGACATAAATGTATAAAAACAAATAAATATTAATAATAATAATAAGAATACTAATGCTAATAATAATAAATATTTAATAATCAAAATTAAATAAAGTAATAATAATTACAGCACCGTACTTAAATTAATAAAAGGAGCAGGAGATAATAACTTAGGAGATGCAAGTTTAGAAGACAAAGTGATTAAAGACATAAATGCATAAAAACAAATAAATATTAATAATAAGAATAAGAATAAGAATAAGAATACTAATGCTAATGATAATAATAATAAATACTTAATAATCAAAAATAAAATAAAATAATAATAATAATAATCTCGACTCCTTGCTCAAATTCACAGGAGTAGGAGTCGGTTTGGACTTAGAATACTTGACAACAATCTATGTTAAAATGTTTGTGCATTGAGAGAAAAGAAAAAGGAAGAGTGAAATAATATCTATAGGAGATATTGTAAGGTCATAATCTGGAAGACGATATGCTATGAATTGATTAGACAAGTGACACAGGTATAACCTATTCTGTCAATATGACATGAGTTTCTATTTCCAATAAAAGGGTATTTTAGACCACCAACCTCCAAAACACTAATGAAAAGTATTAAACATGTTGGGAAAGGACAGTCCTAGTGGCAACTATGAATTGGAGCACAAAGTAGGTGATATTTCCAATTAAGGGAATCGTAGGATGGAATAGAAAAAACTTTTTTATAGAGGGTTATTAAATGCCTTATAAGAATAACAAAATAAGTAATTCCGTAACAAACAGGTGCTTTAACTCAAAAGCATTAAGTCTAAGTCTAGTTGTAAAGAATGTTGTTGTTTGATTACTATAACTTAAAAAAGGACAAACCCAAGAGAAACAAACTCAGACCCTCCAACAACAAGTAATATATAATTAGAAAGAAACTTATGATGATCAGCAAAAACAACGTATACTACCAACAACGTATACTACCAACAACATAAATAAACACACTGTATCTAATAAATCTTGACCTCCCAATCTTTCAAAAAAACACAAAACCTAGATATGGAAATCGCTAGGCTAACCCCAAAAATCACAAGAGGGACACAAAGAGAGAACAAAGACGCAGTAGGAAATTTGTAGAGAGTAAGTGGAGAGAGAAAAGGATGCTTACTTGCTTCATGAGAAAAGAAAACGCTTATTCGCTAACACAACCTTAATTGTTCAAGACAAATTTGGATCCATTTTCAAGCAGAGAACAAGCCAACCTCGAGAATGTTTTTTTTAATGTCAATGCTTGTCTCCGCAGCATACTTCGTAAGCCAAATATATCATAAGCAATGATCGAATTAAGACTTATTTTGTACCTATAACTGGTTGAATAGCTCATAGTATTATTAATTATTAATAAAACATGATAAATTTAATATATTGTTGGCAACTTTATATTACTTATTAAATATTTATTTGCCATTTGATATAAGTAATAATATATAAATATGATAAATCAATAAGTAATAATATGTAAATATGATAAATCAATAAAATTAATAAATCAATATATTTGACATATATCAATCTTGTAGTTTATTAATTTCCAATCATCTCCTTATGACCTAATTATTTATATGGAGTGTTATGTGTCAAAATACGTCCTGTCAATTGGAGTTAACTATATAATTAGCTAAAGATCTAAATCACACACTAATATTTCCTAAAAAGTTTCAGTCTATCTCTGTTTTTATTTATAGGCAAAAATAAGTTTAACTCTTTTGTGTTTTGTCCCTTGATATATTATGCCGTCATCTATTTTAAAAATAGACTTATCACTCCCTTTGACCATGGTCAAAGGAGCTTACAACTCAAAAAGACTTTTTTTTATCTCTATATTATGATGGCATCACTATAACTGTACATGTTAAATTTTTGGGACAAAAATACTCTTTTAGTCTTTTGTTGACTAAAATACATTAAACACCTATATTTTTTGTTTTATTTCATTATGTCCTTTATTTCAAAAATAAAAATTATTTTAAACATGGATTACATTTTGACCGTTAATAAATAAAAAGGAAAAAATTACCAAAAATATCATTGTCTTAACAATTGTTCTTCATAACAGTTAATTTATGGAAAAAATTAAAAAAAGAAAATTTATTTATGAAACAAAATTAAAAAAGAAAGAAAATTTATTGAAGGCCATTTTTTCATAATTGTACGTTCTAACAATTAATTGACGAAAAAATTACAAAATTTTGTTTTTAGGTTACCTTCTCACCATAACTTCAAAAAAAGAAAAAATAATAAAAATTAAAAATGTCATTTTCTAAAATAAAAAGAGACTGGAAATAATTCCCTCTGATTCCAATTTTCTTCTCAATAGAGTTAATTTCTTCCATAGTCATTCTGTCCAAAATAACCCGGGGTAGTCAAAGGGGGTTATAAGTTTATTTTTAAAAAAGATAGGAATATATCGTACCAAGAAGTAAAACACATGAGATTAAATGTATTTTTGCCTTTATAATATCATCTTTATCTTATATTTTTTTAAAATAGCGTTGATGACACCCTAAATCTTAATATGATTAGGTTTTTGTCAGTCTAGTATATGAGCCATAATTTTATGTAGTGTTACAATTGGATAATTTTAACTTATTAGGTGCTCACATAATTTTAAAAGTGACTTAATTAGATATTGACTAATGATATGATTTTCATTTTAATATTTGCAGAAGGTTCAAATAAGTTCCTACTATCATCTCTATTACTACTTTTACATCCTATATAGGATGAGTACCTTCTTAACAATATTATGGTACAAAGTGGTACTAAATATAACAATAGATGCTTACTTATATCTTTTATAAAATATTCAATTGCAAAGAAAACCTTAAACCCCTTTACAATTTAAGAAAAAGATGGAAGTTGAACTTTTTATAAAATATAATGATCTCTTACAAAACTTCTAAATATAATAAATTTTGCTAAATTGACAAAATTACAAGAGAAATTGGTCGTTTTACTCTTTAAAAAATTAATGATATAATCTTATTTTCACTTTTCCTTATTTTGTTTCCGCCTTATAGGCCTCTATCTCTTTAAATGTCGAATAAAGTTAGGATAATTATGTTATTAGAGTGGAAGATGAATTCTTCAATTTGAATATTTATAATTTTATTATATTTATAAGAGAATAATTACAATATAGGTACTAGTCTTTATCAATTCATTATAATTCAAAACTGAAAGAAATCTTTAAATCATTGTTTATAATATCGTTTCGTACCAGCAGATATCAGTCAAATGGTACCGTATCGGCCAAAAAATAGAACGACACCTAAGGTTTGGTATTGGCCGTAGGTATCGGCCGGTACTGTAATTTTTAGAAATCTAAGGACTATTTTGCAAAACAACAAAAAAATTTTACCCTAAATCCCCTACCGCCAATGCCTGCACTCATCCTCTGTTAATTTGATTTTTTTTTCTCTCTCTCAGACTCACCTTATGCCTCCATCATCTCTCTATTTCACGCTCTCGTCTCGTCTCCACACACTCTCTCTCGTTCTACTCTCCATCTTTGGCGGTGCTCCTCCCTTTCCGGTGATAAGACAACCACGAACCACCGCACCACATGATTGTCATCTTCGGATCTTCCTCCACCACACGAATCCACTATCACCGAGCTTCATCTAGCCTCCATCAGGCTTTAGCCCTTCTCCACGAGGACCACCACCACATTACGCTGCCATTAGCTGCTCTCCTTCTATCCTCCACACATCCGCAGCTGCCAGATCTGGAACAATACCGAATCTAAACCCAACCTGACCTGAAAACTTATTGTGAATTTGTTTGGGTGTGTTTTCACTTTTCAATTGATTTTTTTCTGCTTAATTGCATTTGTGTTGTGATTGTGAATGGTTTGGACTTGGAAGTTAGAATGAAATTGTGAATAGATTTGTGATTTGTCATTGGTTGGATAATGGATTGGATTTGGAGCTGAATGAAAGAAGTTTGGTTCATTGTTGTGGTTCGGTTGATACTTGATGTCTTGATTTATCTTAAATTTTTTGGTCATTGAAACTTTGAAATGCATGGCATGCATCACATATGATTTAAAAGTTAGAAAGTCTTTGAACTTAAAACTTTAAAACTGAGAATGTAAATTGTAAAGAATTTAAAGTAAATAATTAATTGACATATTCTTAACATGAGAAAGATAGAAGGGAAATGTTGAATTTTGAAATTGGTAGTGGAAGTTTGTTTGCTGGTTTTCATGGTGATTGCGAAAATTTTAAAGGTGGTAGTGATACTGGTACTGGTACTGGTAGTGTTCCATCCCAAGCCTAAAAAGAAGTGAATGCTACACCTAGACCTGATGTGAGGAAAAGAATAAGGCAGATGACTAGTTTTTTTGGCCACGAACAACTCTTGGAGCCCAATCTTCAATTCTTAGTGCAATGCAATCAAGACATACGGCTTGATATGGCAGTAGCTAGATGGTGATATGATACAGGTTCATCATTCAATGCTTCTCAGTCTTATTATTATCAATATATGGTGGATGCAATAGCCTCTTACAATCCGGGATACAAAGTTTCTTCAATTAATGACTTAAAAGGTAAACTTTTGAGTTTTTCAGTTTCTGAAAATAGAAGTTATTTGGCAAAAAGAAGAGTGAATTGGGCTACTTTTGGGTGTTCAATCATGTATAATGGTTAGACAAATAGGAGATAAGAGCCTATTATTAATTTTTTGGTTTATTGTGTAAATGACTCAATATTTTTGAAGTCATTGATGCATCTAGCCTAATTAGAAATAGTGATACTTTGTTTGAGATATTTGATAAAGTTGTGAATGAAGTAGGGCCAAAAAATATTGTTCATTTCATTACTGACAATGAAGTTGCTTATAAAGCGACAGGAAGAAGGTTATAGAATAAGTATAATTTTTTTGGACTCCTTGTGATGCATATTGCATTGACCTAATGTTGGAGAAAATAGGAGATCCTAGATGTTTTCCTATTATTGATAAGACTATGCAGAAAGCTAAAAATGTGACCAAGTTCATCTATAATCGTGCATGGGTGTCGAATTTAATAAGAAACGAATTTACCAATGGTATAAATTTATGTTGCCCTGCTGTGACGAGATTTGAAACAAATTTCTTATCACTTTAGTCTTTTGTTATGATGAATAAAGAGTTAAGAAAAATGTTTACAAGTGATAAGTAGGTTGCATGCAACCTACTTATCACTTGTAAACATTTTTCTTAACTCTTTATTCATCATAACAAAAGACTAAAGTGATAAGAAATTTGTTTCAAATCTCGTCACAGCAGGGCAACATAAATTTATACCATTGGTAAATTCGTTTCTTATTAAATTCGACACCCATGCACGATTATAGATGAACTTGGTCACATTTTTAGCTTTCTGCATAGTCTTATCAATAATAGGAAAACATCTAGGATCTCCTATTTTCTCCAACATTAGGTCAATGCAATATGCATCACAAGGAGTCCAAAAAAATTATACTTATTCTATAACCTTCTTCCTGTCGCTTTATAAGCAACTTCATTGTCAGTAATGAAATGAACAATATTTTTTGGCCCTACTTCATTCACAACTTTATCAAATATCTCAAACAAAGTATCACTATTTCTAATTAGGCTAGATGCATCAATGACTTCAAAAATATTGAGTCATTTACACAATAAACCAAAAAATTAATAATAGGCTCTTATCTCCTATTTGTCTAACCATTATACATGATTGAACACCCAAAAGTAGCCCAATTCACTCTTCTTTTTGCCAAATAACTTCTATTTTCAGAAACTGAAAAACTCAAAAGTTTACCTTTTAAGTCATTAATTGAAGAAACTTTGTATCCCGGATTGTAAGAGGCTATTGCATCCACCATATATTGATAATAATAAGACTGAGAAGCATTGAATGATGAACCTGTATCATATCACCATCTAGCTACTGCCATATCAAGCCGTATGTCTTGATTGCATTGCACTAAGAATTGAAGATTGGGCTCCAAGAGTTGTTCGTGGCCAAAAAAACTAGTCATCTGCCTTATTCTTTTCCTCACATCAGGTCTAGGTGTAGCATTCACTTCTTTTTAGGCTTGGGATGGAACACTACCAGTACCAGTACCAGTATCACTACCACCTTTAAAATTTTCGCAATCACCATGAAAACCAGCAAACAAACTTCCACTACCAATTTCAAAATTCAACATTTCCCTTCTATCTTTCTCATGTTAAGAATATGTCAATTAATTATTTACTTTAAATTCTTTACAATTTACATTCTCAGTTTTAAAGTTTTAAGTTCAAAGACTTTCTAACTTTTAAATCATATGTGATGCATGCCATGCATTTCAAAGTTTCAATGACCAAAAAATTTAAGATAAATCAAGACATCAAGTATCAACCGAACCACAACAATGAACCAAACTTCTTTCATTCAGCTCCAAATCCAATCCATTATCCAACCAATGACAAATCACAAATCTATTCACAATTTCATTCTAACTTCCAAGTCCAAACCATTCACAATCACAACACAAATGCAATTAAGCAGAAAAAAATCAATTGAAAAGTGAAAACACACCCAAACAAATTCACAATAAGTTTTCAGGTCAGGTTGGGTTTAGATTCGGTATTGTTCCAGATCTGGCAGCTGCGGATGTGTGGAGGATAGAAGGAGAGCAGCTAATGGCAGCGTAATGTGGTGGTGGTCCTCGTGGAGAAGGGCTAAAGCCTGATGGAGGCTAGATGAAGCTCGGTGATAGTGGATTCGTGTGGTGGAGGAAGATCCGAAGATGACAATCATGTGGTGCGGTGGTTCGTGGTTGTCTTATCACCGGAAAGGGAGGAGCACCGCCAAAGATGGAGAGTAGAACGAGAGAGAGTGTGTGGAGACGAGACGAGAGCGTGAAATAGAGAGATGATGGAGGCATAAGGTGAGTCTGAGAGAGAGAAAAAAAAATCAAATTAACAGAGGATGAGTGCAGGCATTGGCGGTAGGGGATTTAGGGTAAAATTTTTTTGTTGTTTTGCAAAATAGTCCTTAGATTTCTAAAAATTACAGTACCGGCCGATACCTACGGCCAATACCAAACCTTAGGTGTCGTTCTATTTTTTGGCCGATACGGTACCATTTGACTGATATCTGCTGGTACGAAACGATATTATAAACAATGATTTAAAGATTTCTTTCAGTTTTGAATTATAATGAATTGATAAAGACTAGTACCTATATTGTAATTATTCTCTTATAAATATAATAAAATTATAAATATTCAAATTGAAGAATTCATCTTCCACTCTAATAACATAATTATCCTAACTTTATTCGACATTTAAAGAGATAGAGGCCTATAAGGCGGAAACAAAATAAGGAAAAGTGAAAATAAGATTATATCATTAATTTTTTAAAGAGTAAAACGACCAATTTCTCTTGTAATTTTGTCAATTTAGCAAAATTTATTATATTTAGAAGTTTTGTAAGAGATCATTATATTTTATAAAAAGTTCAACTTCCATCTTTTTCTTAAATTGTAAAGGGGTTTAAGGTTTTCTTTGCAATTGAATATTTTATAAAAGATATAAGTAAGCATCTATTGTTATATTTAGTACCACTTTGTACCATAATATTGTTAAGAAGGTACTCATCCTATATAGGATGTAAAAGTAGTAATAGAGATGATAGTAGGAACTTATTTGAACCTTCTGCAAATATTAAAATGAAAATCATATCATTAGTCAATATCTAATTAAGTCACTTTTAAAATTATGTGAGCACCTAATAAGTTAAAATTATCCAATTGTAACACTACATAAAATTATGGCTCATATACTAGACTGACAAAAACCTAATCATATTAAGATTTAGGGTGTCATCAACGCTATTTTAAAAAAATATAAGATAAAGATGATATTATAAAGGCAAAAATACATTTAATCTCATGTGTTTTACTTCTTGGTACGATATATTCCTATCTTTTTTAAAAATAAACTTATAACCCCCTTTGACTACCCCGGGTTATTTTGGACAGAATGACTATGGAAGAAATTAACTCTATTGAGAAGAAAATTGGAATCAGAGGGAATTATTTCCAGTCTCTTTTTATTTTAGAAAATGACATTTTTAATTTTTATTATTTTTTCTTTTTTTGAAGTTATGGTGAGAAGGTAACCTAAAAACAAAATTTTGTAATTTTTTCGTCAATTAATTGTTAGAACGTACAATTATGAAAAAATGGCCTTCAATAAATTTTCTTTCTTTTTTAATTTTGTTTCATAAATAAATTTTCTTTTTTTAATTTTTTCCATAAATTAACTGTTATGAAGAACAATTGTTAAGACAATGATATTTTTGGTAATTTTTTCCTTTTTATTTATTAACGGTCAAAATGTAATCCATGTTTAAAATAATTTTTATTTTTGAAATAAAGGACATAATGAAATAAAACAAAAAATATAGGTGTTTAATGTATTTTAGTCAACAAAAGACTAAAAGAGTATTTTTGTCCCAAAAATTTAACATGTACAGTTATAGTGATGCCATCATAATATAGAGATAAAAAAAAGTCTTTTTGAGTTGTAAGCTCCTTTGACCATGGTCAAAGGGAGTGATAAGTCTATTTTTAAAATAGATGACGGCATAATATATCAAGGGACAAAACACAAAAGAGTTAAACTTATTTTTGCCTATAAATAAAAACAGAGATAGACTGAAACTTTTTAGGAAATATTAGTGTGTGATTTAGATCTTTAGCTAATTATATAGTTAACTCCAATTGACAGGACGTATTTTGACACATAACACTCCATATAAATAATTAGGTCATAAGGAGATGATTGGAAATTAATAAACTACAAGATTGATATATGTCAAATATATTGATTTATTAATTTTATTGATTTATCATATTTACATATTATTACTTATTGATTTATCATATTTATATATTATTACTTATATCAAATGGCAAATAAATATTTAATAAGTAATATAAAGTTGCCAACAATATATTAAATTTATCATGTTTTATTAATAATTAATAATACTATGAGCTATTCAACCAGTTATAGGTACAAAATAAGTCTTAATTCGATCATTGCTTATGATATATTTGGCTTACGAAGTATGCTGCGGAGACAAGCATTGACATTAAAAAAAACATTCTCGAGGTTGGCTTGTTCTCTGCTTGAAAATGGATCCAAATTTGTCTTGAACAATTAAGGTTGTGTTAGCGAATAAGCGTTTTCTTTTCTCATGAAGCAAGTAAGCATCCTTTTCTCTCTCCACTTACTCTCTACAAATTTCCTACTGCGTCTTTGTTCTCTCTTTGTGTCCCTCTTGTGATTTTTGGGGTTAGCCTAGCGATTTCCATATCTAGGTTTTGTGTTTTTTTGAAAGATTGGGAGGTCAAGATTTATTAGATACAGTGTGTTTATTTATGTTGTTGGTAGTATACGTTGTTGGTAGTATACGTTGTTTTTGCTGATCATCATAAGTTTCTTTCTAATTATATATTACTTGTTGTTGGAGGGTCTGAGTTTGTTTCTCTTGGGTTTGTCCTTTTTTAAGTTATAGTAATCAAACAACAACATTCTTTACAACTAGACTTAGACTTAATGCTTTTGAGTTAAAGCACCTGTTTGTTACGGAATTACTTATTTTGTTATTCTTATAAGGCATTTAATAACCCTCTATAAAAAAGTTTTTTCTATTCCATCCTACGATTCCCTTAATTGGAAATATCACCTACTTTGTGCTCCAATTCATAGTTGCCACTAGGACTGTCCTTTCCCAACATGTTTAATACTTTTCATTAGTGTTTTGGAGGTTGGTGGTCTAAAATACCCTTTTATTGGAAATAGAAACTCATGTCATATTGACAGAATAGGTTATACCTGTGTCACTTGTCTAATCAATTCATAGCATATCGTCTTCCAGATTATGACCTTACAATATCTCCTATAGATATTATTTCACTCTTCCTTTTTCTTTTCTCTCAATGCACAAACATTTTAACATAGATTGTTGTCAAGTATTCTAAGTCCAAACCGACTCCTACTCCTGTGAATTTGAGCAAGGAGTCGAGATTATTATTATTATTATTTTATTTTATTTTTGATTATTAAGTATTTATTATTATTATCATTAGCATTAGTATTCTTATTCTTATTCTTATTCTTATTATTAATATTTATTTGTTTTTATGCATTTATGTCTTTAATCACTTTGTCTTCTAAACTTGCATCTCCTAAGTTATTATCTCCTGCTCCTTTTATTAATTTAAGTACGGTGCTGTAATTATTATTACTTTATTTAATTTTGATTATTAAATATTTATTATTATTAGCATTAGTATTCTTATTATTATTATTAATATTTATTTGTTTTTATACATTTATGTCTTTAATCACTTTGGCTTCTAAACTTGCATCTCCTAAGTTATTAACTATTTTATTTAGTTATTATTACTTTATTCTATTTTTAAATATATTTAGTTGTTTTATTACATCTTTTGTATTTTTTTAAATCATATCTTCATGTCACATTTGCATATGAGTCAACCAAAAACAACCCCTCTACTACTTAACAGTAAGATTGCGTATTATCTGTAACATCCCGTTTCCAGAGAACGGGTCGGACCAAAGAAACGGGTCCAGATGTGGTAAATTACCACATCACAT
>JANQBM010000006.1:30857130-30870939 GCA_025594535.1 Erythroxylum domingense
GAGATGATGTAGATATTGCAATTAGTTAACCATCTCTTGAATCAAACTCATATGGTAATTATAGAAATAGACACACCAAACTTACCACTTACTAATTAAAAAGAGTCGATGGTGAGTTCCACCAGCAAAAAAAAGAAAACTTCATTATTCCCCATGACATGATTTACTAACAGAAAAGGCAGCACTACCACCAAACCATTTTGAAATACCTTTTTTAACAGAAAATCACTTGAAATTAAGTTTCCAAGTAAATAAAAAAGTTAAACAAAAATATTAAGCAAAAAGCCTTGATCTTGCGCAACAACTAAAGCAACAGTTTCGACAAGTATAGATATCTTTTGATTAGCCATACTCTTCATTCCTATATGCTGATTGTTATTAATTTAAACATGATCTTCAGCAAAGAATAATTTGTTAATGCGTCTGAATATAAAGGAATAAGTAGAAGTGAAGTTAAAGATTTGAGAGGGTGCTGTATCTGAATTATACATATTTGCCTGTTTGGTTTGACACTGAGCTTTCTTTTACCCTTTTCTGATATATAGCTTCCCCTACCCTATAAAGAAGCAAAGATATTATACTAATTCCAAACACTCGAGTGAGGGGCATGGATCTCAATTCTGTCTATCAAGTACATGCATGCCGGTTGGGTAAGTACACAAATATAAAAAAAAAAAGTGTTTTGATTTGTCCAACTGGTAAAGTGAATAATGATTTCATCCACTATTTTTAATTTAATTTATTTTTACTTATTAAAGATGGAAGTGCAAGATTTGGACAGAAAAATTAAACAAGTCGAGGAGAGTTATATCTGCTAAGTTAATGTAGTAGGTATCTTAATTCCTAAATGATGGAAGGAGTCTTGATCTTCTTCTTTTTTTTTTTAATTGTTTCAATTCTAAAATGTCTAAATAGCTTTTGTCTACTTCAACTAATTTACTTTGCTGAACAGTTTGGCAGGCAGGGGGCTCGAAACATTTCATTCAACCTTTTTCCTTTTTATCTTGACATGAAACGAGAAAGCACCAGAGATTGTGGCTCACTTGACTAGTCAAAGATGGTAACATCAAATCCAAGCAAATTGCAATTAAGTATTTACAATGATTGATATTGATTTCATAATTAGCAGTGTTCCCTTGGCTTGAAGAAGGGGCATTTCAACATTGGACCCACAACACTCTCAAGAGGCTGAGAACCCCATCATTCTGTCTCTTCTGCTCTTTTCATGAAACGACCAATTAACCTATGCTACCACTATTTTCTACATATGACGTTCTTCATAATTTAATCGCCCTGAAGAAATTAAAGGGGTTTAGATCAACTGTTAATTACGTGTGATCAAGTTCTTAATCTCTGGGCGCGATGATTACTTAGATTGAGAAACATTGCTAGCTAGACAATGGATTACGTAAACCCCTGTATGTTTCGATTAACAAGTTGCTAAACCAGCTAGTCAAAAGGTAATTACTTAGCCAGAAGAAATAGGGGTGGTTCTGATGCATAGGGGAATCTATTACATTTAGGCGGATTATTTCATTCTCCTCTCGAAGAGATCAATTAAACAGTAAAGTTGATATCCACGATCACATTAAATCAATTATCAAGCTAAATCGCTTTGTGAAATTTTACCTATTCTTTACGCAAGAATTCCCTCTTTTATTATGAAAAAGTAAAAGCCATGCAGAGGCCAACCAATATGAAGGAAAAGGCTCAATTTATTAATAATGAACATTTCAACATTTCAGAGGATCGAGGTGATTTTGTTATGAAATATTCTGTTGCTTTACTTGTAATTCAAGCTATAGCAAGTTAGCACAATGATTTTACAATTCGACTGAATGCTCTAGGGCTTTTACCGTCGTGTTTTTTAATGGATAGAAAGTGTAAAAGTCTAAAAATGAAAAGAACTTTCTTGCTTTATGCATCGGTTTTTCATTGTGCAAAGCAACGTAAGGAATGAATGAGTTTATGCTTTATTAGTACTAGCTGGATACCAAACTTTTAAGAGGGGTGGTAAGGTTATGTTATCTGGACCAATTTGTATTGACTTCTATTAATGTTACGACTTACATCAATCTCTTAGTGCTGATAAAGCAAAATAAAGCATCATGAATCTGAAATTTCACGGCTATTTTAAAGTTTTATCACGTAACAAAAAAACTGTGAAGGAAGCGCAAAGCAATAACAGTTTCAAGATTTTATAAGTTTTGAACGTAAAGAAACTTGATTCAAATTTAAAGTCTGTTTTCAATAAACTACATATTATAGGTGTAATCATCGTTACATAAAGTGGAGATCAAGTTTTTCAAATTTGTTGCTTTCATCAACGTCCATCATAAACAGTTGTACTGATCGATTGCTTGAAAGCTGATCCTAAATCAGGTTTTCTTGAACAGAAAGTTCAATGATTAGCAAGATGATTTAGGAGTAACATCTCTGGGTTGACATTCATCTTAAACATTCATAAACACTATACATGGCTATTCTCTTTCTGATTAGGACCTTTGTCAACTCATTAAGAAAACTTTATTATTGTAATTCCAATCACAACATCAAACTAGACTAGAGGCAATAATTAAAAATGTAGCCAATTTGTCAAAAACTGTTGAACATTATTATTTGTCACGTTTTCAATTCGTTGTCCGAAATGTTGCCAATTCTTGGTCGCAAGAATTTTTGGGTGACATTTTCTAAAATCGTATACACTATTCTTTGGCTATGTTTCCAAAAATGTAGCCAATATTTTTTTTCAAAGATTTATCCTATCGTAATTGTATATATTTTGCTTCGTTTTTGTAATTTCGTAGATATAATCTTTCAACTATGTTTTTATAATGTCATAAATAAAGTCTTTTAATTACAAGCATGTAGAGATGTTACCAATAAATTTTTCAATTGTTTGAGTAATTCGTAGTATTGAGCAATTTGCAAGTTTTCTATGTAATGTCTCATCATATTCTTTGCTGTGACATTATAGAGAAACATTATTAATTCATAATGTCGAGCATTATATAAGTAACATTATATAATTATTGTCAAATTGTATTAACAAAAGTAATATAACATTAATGGGTAATTCTTTATATCTAGTGTAGAAATACATGAAATAATGAGAATCAAATGATAAATTGTGTGATGAATAAAGAAAGATGCCCTCTTAACATATTTCTAACGGTCTAACTATGCCAATATACGTCATTAAATTTCAAATAGAAGAATGCTCGCTTTGGCTATATAGGAAGAACAATTTGTGCTGAACTTATTGAAAATATACATGCACATATATTTCCAAAGCAATTTTAGTTATATAGTATAAAAATATAAAGTGACATTGACACCATGCATGTGCCCTTATTACAAGTACAAACTTTGAAAAAGAAGAGTAAAACTAAATCTCAAAAGTTGAAGCAAGAACATTTTACAATTACGCTTATGAGAAGAACATGTATTATCTACATAATTTTATAGAGAAAATTATAAGTAGAATCTACCTATGGTTTTGTCACTATCAATATCATTCTCTGATCAAGGTTTCCACCCTTAATTATCTTTCAATCTTAACTCTACTCACTATTGTAATTTACCATATTTAATAAATGGCATTAATTGGATTACTTGTAAAAGGACAGGACATCCTAACAATTCTTAAATAAATATTCTTAATGATTAATTGCAAGGAATTTAGATTGAAAAAAAATTAAAAATTTAAGTTTTGTCAATTTATGCATTTTTCTAATGTGATTTAATCTTTCTTGTCATTTCCAATCAAACTTTTGTATATTAAATTATCTTAGCATAAACTCTAACAGTTCATTAAAAAATGACACACCTAGTCTAAGATTGTGGTTATATCAGTGCTCTTTAATCAAGATTTAGGTTTCTGTAATTTGGATGTTTGTTATACCACCAAACAAATTCTCTTATTGAGTGTATGCATGAAAAATACTTAATAAGGAAAAAGAAAAATTTTAGGTAAGAGCAACCTTACTTCTCTTTGCAACATTCACTGTTACACAATCAAAACCACAAATAGTTAGAGAACAGACATTACAACTAAAAAACAAAGATAAGCTGAGATAGTAGATGAAAATAAAATAACAAACAAATTGGTTAAAGAACAAAAGTAGGACTGTTAAAATTGGCCATGATATCATATTTCAGTCATAGAAGCATTTACAATATCAATGCAGTAAAGTTTTTTTAATAGAAACCACATATAGACGTCCGTAATGAAAATGAGGCAAAGAAAATGAAAATATATACCCATAATAACTCATTGTGCTCCTTTATAATAAAAACTGGATAATGTTCTAAATCTCTTTTGTTAAGTTGCATAAAAATTTCGAATTCAATCTTCAATAAGAAAAAGAAGAAGGGCAAGCTACAACTAAGTAGTTAAGAAATCATACTATTGATAAGAAAAAGAAGACAAAAAACTTTATAATAAAGATAAAATTTTATATTCGAATAACAACATTTTCTGTTTGTTGCAAATGTATTTTACAATGAAACATAGTTGTTTAATCTAAATGATCCTTTCTTGGTCATAGAAAAAATAATTTTTAATTGCAATTGGTTAGTTAGGCATCACCCAACTAGATATTATAGAATAATCACTATATAAACTAGAAGCAATAGGTGAGCAAGACTAAGAAAGAAAGATGATATGAGAATCTAATTCATGAATGAGATAAGTAATGCAATCATAAACCAAGAAAGTCTTACAAATGTCCTAAATAGCAAGCTGAAGCTTTTTTCCACCAATAGTGACATGCTTTAATTTAAAGTCCACACTTAAAAGGTAAGAATATTTAGCATCTACACACATGTCATCGGAACAAATTTTAAAAATGACTGGCTGAAAATAAAATAACAAAGACTGCTTTTGCCCTTGAAATTTCAGATCAAGGTAGATTCCAACCTTAAAAGTAAATTAAGATAAAGAAGGACATAAAGTATGAGTTTTCACATAATAGAAAGTATATTCATTCATTAGCAAAGCACTTTGGTGCATATGTTCATTCATCCATGAAATTTTTTTTTATGAATTATATATTTGAAATATGAATGAAACCAATTTCACATTGAATAAGGAAAAACAAAAATACAAATCAACTTAAAGAAATCTAGCCATTTATAAAAAAATTTGAAATGTTTAAAACCAATTCGCATTATTAAAAAAATTAAACAAGAAGAATGTCTCAATAAACTAAGTTTACAATTGTTAATCTAAATGGGACAATTAACCAAACATCAGAAAGAAGGAAGAAAAATATGTGAATGCCAAAAATGGTGATCGATAGCTCACTGAAGGTGGGAGAGAGATACCTCACTGAAGGTGGGAGAGATATCGTCAAAATTGTGAAAAGTAAAAATCAGGATTAGAGTAATCTTATCAACACTAGATTCTCTAATTAGCAACGACTTGAACAAGTAATCAAACTCATGTTGGCTTAACGAAGCCTTCATTTTCCTTTTAATTGGTTTGGAAAAATTATGCACCAAGAAATCCTAAACAAAAAACCTCGTAACACCAATAAATAAACACAAAACCTAACGTTTATATGTACGTATATATATACACACACACAAACATCAAAAGCTTATAATAAAAAAATCAAATGAATAAAGAGAAAAACAATAGAGACAGAGCATAAATAAAGGCTCGTGGCAATGACGTAGAATCAAAATGGGCATTAGTTAGTTGACGAAAAAAGATTAAGGATACCTAAGATAAATATGAAAGCAAAAGAAAAATGAAATCTACAACCCTAAAACAAATATTTCTACATCTTGTAAGAAAAAGAAAATAAATAAGTGTAATAGGTTTCTAAGACCTGTCGTCAGTGCATTTAGAAATAGAGAAATAGGCATTCTCATGAGAATGCTTCAATCTTGTAAAGCTCTACTATATTGGGATTAGGGAGAAATGGATGAGTCTCAATTGAGAACAAATATATGGATTAGGAACAAAAAAATTGGATTAGGGAAAATAGGAAATAAAGGATGGGGGAGAGTATTTATGTTCTTGTAATAGGGGAAACACTACCAAATGGAGAGTGTTTGATCTCTTACATATTTTACCTTGTTTGTGAAAATGTATCTAATAGTTTTTAGCTAAAATATAGTAGCTCATTTACCAAAATTGTTTTAGCTATAAAAAATAATTGCAAGTTAAAACAAATATAGCTAATAATCTCTGGCTACACAAAACAAATGTAACCTATTCACTAAAATTATTTTCGTTATGCAAAACAATTTTTAGTTAAAATAAAAGTAGCTGATAGTCCTCAAGGAAGCCCATAAAATATGTTTTTAGGGTGATGCTTCATTAGGCTACGATTTAGAAAATTCGCAGTGATATACTTACTTTTGGCTACAAATTCTAAAAAGTAGGCAAAAATGTAGCCAACAGATATATTTCTTGTAATGAATTGAGGACAATGTCAAATTTATTTAATTAATCAAGTGATCAATTTCCAAAAGTCCTTTTTTTTGGTAATGATTTATCAAGCAATTTCAAAGACACAAAGTCCTATACTAACTTGTAACATTCAAGATTTCACTTTCAAAATATTTCGTAGATGAATCATATCCTAGTTAAGGAGGAAGGGAGACTCTCCCCTTTTTAAATAAGTTATAGAATGACATACTAAACTAAAGAGTATATTCTACTATATATTTCATTATAAACTTGGAATTTTTGTCTATTTTTATTTACCCACTAACATGAGTTTTATTTATTTATTTCATTCTCTGCACATCCTAATATCTATACTTTTATTATAACATATATGAAAGCATAGTTTTTTAAATTAAAATTGAAATAATTAATCAAAAACAATAGATTGTATTTACTTAAGAGCTAATATTTTATTTATCAGTCAACCACATCTTAACAAAAATCCTCTCATCTAGATAGAACTTGGGCAGTAATATCTAATTATAAGAAGTCTCGAATTGTGTTAGCAGCAGGTATTTCACTCCACCTCTCTCTTTAACCTCATGTATTGTCCTTTGCATACGTGTATGTTGATCCTTTTCAGATATGAAGGTTTAATTGTTCAATATGGGAGAACAATATAAGGGAGTTTATCGACAAATCCTGTTTGAAGTCATCTCATCGTTCAACTTTAAATTCCTGTTGGAGTTATGTTCCTTCTGTTTAGATATATGTCCCTTTAGCTTCTTCCCCTTTTCTTATTTGCATAATAATCTTTGCATGCAAGATGCTCCTTTAATATATTTTGGCCACCAATGTTGTAAATTGCTTAACCTTACTTGATCATGTTTGTTCAATGAACAGTGTCTATGAATATATCCCCCTTTTTGTTTTAAGGCTCCAATTTAAAGTCATTCCCTGACTGCATTTAGTGTGTAGTTGATGCGTAATTATTTATTCCTTGATTCTGCTTATAAGTTCATGCAGCCATCTATGCTCTTGTGTCGCAGAGTTTTGGAATATCATGCGATTCCTCTCACACCAAATTGCATGAATTGTGCTCCCTATAGCAATTTTTCATATAAATTTTTTAGTTTCCCATTTAAAATGTGGCCATATGTTCCATCTTTCCAATTCCATAAGATTGCTTTCAACATTTCTCATATTGTATAACTCTTTTATCCTTTTCTGTGCACAATTTAAGAACTTAAAATTGAAGAATAGGTGATTCATCGATTTCATTTCTTGCTAACATCAAACACAAGAATTAGGAACATTTAAGAACTTTCTTAGTTTATCCTTCATGTTTAATCTATTTTTGAATGCTAACAATATTAAGCCGCCCCTAGGTTGACATGCTTATCCTATACCATGAAAAACCAATCCACCTTTCCATAATGCTGCTTTAGAAAATTCCTATGTAAGGCATTGGTAAAGCATTCGTTAGACTTCCCTTACCAGACTAGCTTATCCTTTTTACTACTTTTAAGATTATAATTAAGGATAGATTAAACGATAGTGGATATGACGTATTACTCTAACTATTGTTTATAAACTATTAATCCCTCTTTAACCAATGCCTTATATCATATAATGACATCCAATTCATTAATATTAGTAAACGGTCCCCATTGGGTCTATTTATCATGCTAGAAATATAGATGGGAGATAGGGCTAGGTCTAGTCTGGTTGGATCTGACTCGAAGTTAATGGGGCTTCAACCTTTTTATTGGAAAAATTGAGCCTCTAGTTGGGACTAGACTCAGGCTCAAGCTGCCTAGGCCCAGACCAACCCAAATCCCGTAAGTTATAGGCAAAATGATGCTTATTTTTAATTTAAAAAAAATTTTCAAGTTGGGTTAGATTTCAAACTATAGGGGCTTGATCGAGCTTAAGTTTGGGTGTCTTGAACTCGATCAAGCCTCTAGCCAGGCCTTGGCTAAGGATGAGAATGGGTTGGGCCGACCGAACCCCTAGTCAGAAATATGTTTTTTCTTTGTCTCCTAAGGTTATTAAGAACTGATTACTTATTGTCTCTCTTAGCCTAGGTATATTCAGTAAGATATAGTTACAATTATTTCTATATATAGGACTAAATTTTAATCATATCATGACAAAATTAGTGTTGATATTATTAAAGATGTCTTATAAATTAATTTTTTAAGAAAGCCATAGTATTTTGAATTTAGTTATAGAAGTTTCTATATTTTATTACCAATCAGATATACCTTTTATTTATATTTGTTCAGTAGTTAAATTACAATTTTAAATAATTGCATTTAAATAAAATTTTGGTAATTATCATTTAATTTAGACTATAATAATTTATTTTTTAAAATTGACAACCAATTGATTAAAAACTTAAGAGGAGAGTACAATAAGCCAAAGGCAAAGCCTAAAATAAGAGTTCTTAAGGCTATTGCAGAACCTCTACAAAACCAACACAAGTGTAATACAAGGCTTTGAATTAGATAGCATAAGAATTTTATTATTAACAAAAGTATACAAGGCCCTAAAGAACAACACTATTGGAAAACCAAGATTAGTCAATTAATATAGGTTTTGTTAGGCAAGCTTCAATCCATTAAGGCTCCCTAAATTCAGACAAGCTCTATCTAGCTACCAATTCAGCATTAGAAACCTAAGAGTTAAGAAACTAAAGGAAGGATTAAGGGATGTTCTATCTAGTTGTCATGTGTTTACGTGTATTTATATGGATTTCATTGGCTTTAGTAACTTCTCTAATCCATTTGAAGGCACTTTAACATAAGGTTTGGATACTGTATTTAGCAATTTTGGAAAAGCCTTAATTTTCTTTCCTTCCATATGGTATACATAAAACAAATGAAGGCTAGATTGAAGATTTTTTTGTCTCCTTTACGTTAGAATCTGACTCTTTCAAACTAATCCACCATCTTTAGCTAAGTAAACTTTTTATTGTAGAGTTTAAATAAGCCCTAATTTTAGTTCCAAAGTGGTAAGGAATAGTGGTAATTAAAGAGCAGGTGGTTCAAAGTCTTAGGTTTCTAGCCATATAACTTGCAACACAAAGTTAGAGGGAGGATTTACATTTGAGTCTATCCATAGTTCTTAGCCTATGTTTAATAACTAACCATAAAGTAACTAAGGCCTTAGGTAAGCTATTATTGAACCATACTAAATTTTTTAATTAAATTTTTGTAAAGGGGCTTAAATAATAGGAGTTATGATATTTTAGTAAAGCTTTTGGAGCTACGCTTTTCTAGGTGGTGGTGTACTCAAGATTTAATTTGTCTTAGGTTTATAGATAGGTCCTGATGTTACAATAGATGTAAAACCTCTATGCTTACATAGTTAATCTTTCATTGAGATGATCTTTTCGACCTTTGCCTACTCTAATATTGTATGCTTAAATATATTGAATATAAGTTTGTGGAGAGGAATTTGGTTATTACAAATATGAAAACAAAATCATATTCTATTTTCTTTTCATAAAAGATAATATATATTAATTCTAGCTTATGATTAAGAGTCCAAAAAGTTTCTAATTTATCTTTACTTTTCAAAAGTTGTTACCTTTAAGAAATTGAGTATACGTTTATTTAACCCAAAATGACTCTTGGTCTGAGAATAGTTTCCAAACTTTCTCGAAAATTGGCACTTTGTTTGTGATTTAATGAAGGTAATGCCAAGTCCCCCTTCCCCTTTAGGCATACAAATTTTAGCCTTTCGACTTATGCTTCAGTACATTGTTCACATCCCATATCCATAAGAAATTCTTTAGAATAGTCTTTATAGGTTTAACTAGTTTTGAGGGATAAGTAGGTGTGAAATCCAGTAAATATGGAGATTAGCATTGAAATGATTAATTATAATCTACTATAAAGGAAAATAATTTGCTATTATAGTTCCTTGTTATTATATGTATAAGATAAAAAAGGTTGAAAATCCTTTAAAATTAGTCTTTTCATAGTAATAGGGATAGCAGGGTATGTAAATTAATGTTCCTAATGCTTGAGGTCTGAAATTGATGAGAGTTAGTCAATCCAACCAAATGATCTAGCTAATACATATAAGTTTCTTTTATTCTAATTGACTAAGTGTCATGATAGCTTATTCAAAGTAAATAAGGAGTCCAAGATTGTCTTAATAGATTATATGTTAGTTCCACATATCAGTAATAGATCATTAATAAATAAAAAGTTGAATAATCTGAATTTCTAGCACTTGTAACTATATTTAAATTTATTGACTTAGTTCAATATTGTGAGTTTTGGAAATAGTCTCTCTATTAATTAGGGGTAAGGTTGTGTACTACTAGACTTTTCCAGACCCAAAGCCCTTAGTGAGATTTATACTAAGTGTTGTTGTTGTTGTTGTTCAATATTGTGAGTTATAAGCATTGTCAACACTTCAATGTAGATTGTGAAGAGGTAGGGAGTAAAGGTTCCTTTATCCTAGGCCTTTAGCTTTATTATGATGCATTGCTTCAAACACATGGTGATGAGGAGCAAAACCAAATGCTTCTAAGGATTCAATAAAGAACTTCCAGCTTATAGAATTAGAAGCTTATTGAAAGTCAATTTTCATAAAACAACTTTTGATTATTTTCTTCTTATGATAGCTCTTGAAAAATTATTATACCACAAGTACATTGTCATCTATATTTATCATTTATGTGAAGGATTGACAATGCTATTCAAGATTGCTTTCAATATCATATCCATTAATTTAGAAATTATTTTTATAAGATATTACAATAAGAAATATAAAAATAATTTTATATAGAAAATAGAATTTTTAGGAATGAGATAACAAATATTTGTTCATTTCTCTAAACATTTCTCCTTTTAGAAATAATTTTTAGAATAACCTTTGTTACTTTATTGCCAATCAAATTCCATGATTTTTAGTAAAAAGAGCAATAAGCCCATCACAGTTTATTGCCTTACTAACATTCATACTAAAAAGAGCCTTTTCAGTGAAGGGATTATTAAGGAGATCAATCTATTATTGGATAGAGAGGGAGATATAAAAGATTTGATCATCTGCATAGAAGAGAAAGTGTTAGAAGAGTTACCAAGTGTACTATTGAAATAGTTATATGCCATGGTTTGCATATCACATACTTCCAGATGGTTACACCATTTGAATATGTCAAATTTAATATTTTGTTGGCATTTCTTCTAGGTATAATAGCATTGCGGAAGTCTTTGGAGTTTGTTCTCCATTATTGAGTCATTAGTCCTAGATTTCTACTTCAAAAGATAATTGTGAGCCTCTAGAGCTTGAATATATTATGTCAAGTCTATTTTTCCTTTTAACTTTAAGCAATAATCTCCTAGTTTGTAGTAGAGATCATTATGAGAAAAGTGTAAAGCATTCTTTGCTTTGAAAACTATTGTTCCAGTGTTGCTCAAATGTTTGTTTTTAAGATTCTTTAATTCTTCTTTTAAAGTTTGTAGTTTTCTTATACATTTAAAAGCCTTAAACCTTTCAACATTTTTTAAAATTCCTTTTAAGACTATATGCTCAAAACCTTCTAGGTTGGTCAAGTAGTTGTTGAATTTGAAAGGAGTCAAAGAACCCTAGCAGTTTGAAGAAGGATCTCTATTAGGCAATGATCTGAGTTGAGAGGATTATTGAAGTAGGCTTTGTTTTTATGAAAGCCAGACATCTAGATGGAGTTCACTAATGCTCTATCAAAGTTTTTTTTTCTTATAATCCATTTACCATCTTATATATTGCTACAAGTGTAGAGATGACTATCATAACTTATACATGATAATCTCATGTTATTCAAAAAATTGATCAAATCCTCAATAAAATGTTTGAGGTTAATATTGGTTCCTTCTAACTCTTGGATAAGGAATATGCTATTAAGATCACCTAACACTAACTAGGGAGTATAGATAGTGGGTTAGAGCTTCTTTAGGTTTTCACAAAGAGTGATTCTTTGAAAAGCTAGGTTAATATCATGCACAAATGTAATTTTATTACATATAGGATCATGAAATATGTTGACAATCAAGTGAACATAATAGTCAGCAAGGCTTGTTTGAAGCACTTTCACCATAAAAAATCATATTATTCTTCCACTATAGAGTATATGATGATTAGAGATGGCGATATAATTCTTTCCCAAAAAAAAAACAAGTACCTTTACTTAGGATGTTAGACTTAACTCTAGTTTTCAAAAGCCTTACTAAAAAAAGGCTTTTCAGAATGCAAGTAATCATAAGTATCCTATTCCTTTAGGGGTGGTTCAAGGCCCTTATTCTAAGATATGATGGTCATGATGAAGAAATTGGCATAAGGGACCCCTTTTCTTAGGTTTTTCAATAAGTCTGTTTTTGGTTGTCAAAACAAAGTCTTCACCTTAGGTTAAGGCTTTTGCAACACTTTCCTTCCTATTTGTAGTGGTAATCTTTTGGCTATGAACCTCCATATTGTTTAAAATACTAGAGTTAGACTGATGGCTTCACAAGTTGAGTCTTGTTTCTTTAAGGAATGAGTTTTTAGTGTTAGTTATTTAGGCATATCCTAAGAAATATGATTCATGACTTCTAACATCTTGAATGTATTAGAGTTCATCTAAGAAGTGTTGGATGCTCATCGAACTATCAACTGGAGTTACTATTGTCACCCCAGTATCCTCATAAGCCTAAAGATTCTTTACAATTAGTGCTATTACTTTATTGTAGTAACCAATAATAAACACCTTTCCAACTAGTTTCTATAACTTCTTTTTGAGGTTCAAATGATTAGCACCAATAACTAAATGAGATTCTAGATTCAATAAGTTCCCCTATCTTTATTTAGTCTTTTAATCTTCAAAGTTTCAGGTAAATCTATCTACAACCCAACCTTAAGATATATCTTTATGCAAGATATTCTTCTAAGGCCAGTAGTGTTCTTATCTAAGCATTATGATTTGCCTAGAGAATTTGTTAAATAGCTCAGGTCAATGATCAACTAATATTCTAAAGGATACTGTGAAAGTTGATACAAATTGGAATGTGTCTCATGCTTTGCTTATTAAGGGTCAAACCTAATTTCTATCTTGTGAGAAGAAGAGGTTTCCTATTGATATACCATGGCCCTAACTCTAAAATTCTCATCATGCTTGTGTCACAACTAAATTTAAATAAGAAGTCCTCTTCACTTACAAGGGTCCTCTTAAGCCCCTTTTTAGCCATCTAAATTTTGTTTGGGCTTGTATTTGAGGAAATTATGGTCTTGTCAATAAAATAACTAATAGGAGTGGTTGACCACGTAATTGTACTTGTTTTCAATATCTCAACTAGAGGAGAAATGAAAAAAAGTTATATTCTTGAAGTTTAAGGGATGAACCTGGGCTTTTCCAGAGGAGAATGATCTTTTACGAC
>JANQBM010000006.1:30905346-30915749 GCA_025594535.1 Erythroxylum domingense
TCTTCTGAGCCTAAAAAATATTGCAAATTTTGGGTGAGTTTTGCAAACTCAATGAGTGACCATCCTCGATGGCTCACCAATCACATAACACATACAGTTCATATATTCACATAATTTCACATTCACTTGAAACATATCTCACATTCAGAAATCAGTCAAATTATTCACATCAAATGCATATGTAATGCTTATGAGACTCACTTTTAATTTGTTATTGTTGTGACATAGTGCCTATAACAAAATTTACCCAAAATTTTAGAAATTTTCTGAAATTGTACACAAATTCTAAATTACTAAATACACTCTCCAAATCAAAATTTCAACATATGAAAACCACCACTCTCCACAAAATCACATTCACAATTCAATTATAAATCAATTATACCAGGAATGTCTATGAATGCACATACAATAATTTTAATGTGTGTAAAAATTCAAATTCACGTGCGTATATGCTAACACTATGCATGAGCATGAAATGCATTTTCTAATATCTCATTGCTAATTTTCATTTACGAAAATCTACAGTTCTAACCTTTAGTATGGAAACGGGATGTTGCAATGATTAGACGGTAGCCATGACAGAAACTTATAGCTCTTTAGTTATCAACCATATGCCCTCATAGTTGAAAGATCCAAGGAGCTTTATGATACCCTGTTTAGTTCATAATTTGGAGATTTCAAAATGTTTTTACTACTTAGGCATAAGTATAAACCTTATGCCTTTGTCAATTTTTAGGAATCTGGGGCTAAAAGATATGGAGCTAACTTTTATGCTTATTCAATTAACGGACTAATCAATAAAGAAATTATTAGACTTGATAGAGGATGTAGCCATAAAAGTGGATAAGTTTTTCATTCCTATGGATTTTGTCATGCTAGGATTTGAAGAGGATCAAAATTGTCAATTAATGCTTTGTATGCCATTATTGAACACTAAAAAAGCTTTAGCAGATGTCCATGAAGACAATCTTATCCTTTGGATTGGTTACGAACAAGTGAAATTCAATATGAATATGGTACTAAAGAATCGTAAGGAGGGTAACTCATTTAAGAGAATTGATGAAGTTGAATCTTTAAAGAAGCGAGAGGAAGAAGAATAGATGATTGCAGATATTGGTTTGAAGAATATAAGGAAGTCTCTATTAATAGGTTGATGAAGAAGATAATGACAAACAGACGACAGTGGGGATAAAGTGTGAAGAAGATATAGACGTCTCTATTCACGAAGTGGAAGAAGAAAAGGATACGAAGGTGAATGAGGAAGAAAGAGAACAATTCACCTTCTTACAATTCAAACTATTGAATTCGATAAATGATTCAAGGAGTTTTATTATTTCCTATTTTGTTGACAATTTGTTATTTAAAAGGGCTTTATTGAACATACTTGGTTTTCTTGATTTGATTAATTATGTCCTTTTGATTATGTCATAACATGTAGCTTATTTACAAGCTACTAAACTGATATTGATCAAAATGGGTAGAAGAAAGCCACTCATAATTAATCCCAGCTGAGTTTTAAAGAATGTAAGATCAAAATAATGATCATAACTTAGCATGTTTGGTAGTTAGATTACAATTATTGCGTAGTCATTTAATTTTTAAAGGCACATTAACTTATGAATTTTGTGTTTTAGGTATCTTTGGGATTGATATATTTGTTAATTAGGATATTACTCCTATTTTTCACTTTATGACTTTAGTCAGTATACATTTATAATTATAGTCGATCGAATTAGTTAGCATTACTAGTACACTTTCATGAGAATGATTGACTAAAAAGAAATGAGGTAGGCTAAAGTTATATATATTAAAAAAATGTCTATGTTAAATAAATAACTATTCTGCTGGCCCTGTTGAAAACAAATATTAGGTTAAAAATAGAGCTAGTAGTTAGTTGTGAGATATGATATAGCTGAGTAATAGGTGGCATTCACACAAAATGTTTGTCTTTGAGTCAAAAGGCTATAATGATGCTCCAACAAAGCTAATAAAAAAAACTTGATTTAGTTGAGTAACCGAGGGGACATTCATGACAAGGTGTTTACCTTCACACCAAAACACTAGGATATCGCTCAAGAAAATAAAAAATGTGTTACAATTAATAAACCTAATGATCTTTTAAAAATAATAAGAATTTTCAGGAAAGTTTACTTTGTGATAGTTTCCTTTTTTAATTGATTAATAATATTAAGTGCAGTCTTACTAATGTCATAGGTATTGGAATAGGATGCTATTGTTTTCATTGATATGTATATTCAATTCCAAGTACTTAAACATGAAAGGAATAAGTTAGTGTGTTCACACATTTTGAATGATTTATGTTTAAGGTTAATTTAATTCTATAATATTTAATGCCATTGTACCATTATTGTAATGTTACATAAGTGTTTTTTCATAGGTTTATGTGTTTAGTTTTGCTTTAGGAGAAGCAAAGGTTTAAGCGTGGGAATGTTGATAGGTGTAAATTATACTATGTTTTTATAGATGTTTGAGTATGTTTTTAAGTGTTTATTAGATGATTATCATCTGTATAGGTTTAGAATTATGTTATTATTAATGTTTGTTTATATTATAAGTGTTTATATAGTTTAAGGCAATGATTTGGATCTTATTTTTATGTTTCATAAAGAGTTTGATATGTTTGTGAATGTTCGAAATACAATAATTGAAGATTAAAGGAAGTTGAAGTTGGAACATGCTTCGGCTAAATGGAAGGGTCACGAATCACGATCGTGTATGGAGTGTCACAATCATGACATAAGGTTTTTATCCTTGGTCATGATTATGACATCCCTGTCACGGTTGTGACAGACACTTTCCAAGGACAACATGTTTCGTAACTTTTGACATTTTGTGGTTATGTTTGGAACAAAATGCCCTAGGTAAGCCATAAAATTAACCATAAGATATAAAAGAACAAAAAGATCCTAGAAAGGGAAGCCTTTATCTTACCAAATTGAGAAAGAGCTAAGGAAGATTAAGAGGGGAGAAGAAAAGCAGTAGCAGCAGTCCAGCCGTTCAAGACCAATCCAATCAAGTTCTTTGTATCTTTCTTTTGTCTATCTACTTCCATCTTGATGTATGAATTAGGATGAGAATGTTGAAAATGTTCATGATATTCTAATTTCATTTTAGGATTTGTTCTTGAATTATTTTGTGACTTGATTATTTTTTATTTCAATGAAATGTTTTGGGTGTTATGATATTTATGGTTGCTCATAATTTGATAATAAATTGATAAATTGAATCGATAACAATGTGATTAGGTTAGGTAATGAGAGCTAAAAACCTAATAACTCACATAAATATCAAATCGATAATCCTACGAAGAGAGATCTTTGTGAGGACCCAATTATCCGTTAGATTGCTTAAGAACAAGTTGAAAATGTTAGACTGTTTTTGTTAATTGAGAGATTGCAAAATTGGAAATTCGTAATCAATTAGGGATTATTAATTGAGGTTAAATGATTGAGTCTTGAGAGCGAGTAATCAATGATTTAAAAATCTAAGATCGATACCATTTGAATCATAGGTGGTTAAAGTAGCAAAATGATGATATAATGATCTTATCCTTTCATGTTTGATCATTCTTGTTTCATTGTGACAACTCAATTAGTAAGTAGTTGAGTGTTAAATTTAATTTGATTATGTTAATTTCTAAATTTTACTTTTTTTTCAACTCATATTTGGTTGCTTAATTTTTTGAGTATTTTTGTTTTCATTTAAATCACATTTTTTAAATCCTAGACAAAGCTGAGTTCATTTAGTTTTGGTTAATTCCTTATAGGATCGATAACTCAATTATTACAAATTTATTATTCGTATACTTGTGGATGTTGATTGTTTTACATTAGGTAAAACTTGCTTAACATATGGCTTCGTTATTCAACTCTGATTCACTCATTAGGCTATTTTTCCTTTCACAAAAATCAAAGAGAATTTGGTGTTGAAACTTTTGAAGAACTTTATAATTTTTTCCCAATACAGTGTTGTTGAGGTAGAATACTTGCAAGAGCAAAACATTGATTATCATACCATGTGTTACTAACATTGATGCTAGTAATATTTTTTGGGTTAGCCATGGTTGCATGCATCACATGCATTCGGATGCAGTGGAAGTGTTGCACTCAAGTTTTTGACACCATGACAACTCAGAAACCACATAATTTTACATGCATGCAATGATATGTAAACAATATGACATAACAAAACCTTTTACCTAGTGTTTCTCCTCCTTTCTTTTTTCTTCTCCTTGTTTGGGTTGTTGTAAACACCAATCTTTTCCTTGATCACCTAAGAACACGCAAAGAAGGATGATGAAACAATCTGTAAGGATTTTAGAACACTAAACTTGATGAATTCAATTAGATGTTCAATATGATAGAAGATAGGTCAAGGTTATCTTGATTGCATGTTGATTTACACAACATTTTCATAAATTGCAAGAAGATAACTCAGGAACTCTTCTCACTCTCTCTAGAACACTTCTAGAACCCTTTCTCTATCACTTAAGTATGTAAGAAGTGAAAGTTGTTCGTATGCATAAGTGAAGAACTCACCTATATATAATTTTGGCCTATGATGCACGATCGTGACCTGCTTAAAATAGGCCATACACACTTGTTTTTCATCCTTTATTCTATGCGTGTGACCTTTAGGTTCCCGGCTATTGTAGGCACTTGAACTCCTAATTTAAACACATTATGACTCCTATTTGCTAGAATATAAGTGGATTAGCACACAAACTCTTTAATAGTTAATTATCCAACTTATGAGCCTTTCCATAGACAATTACCATGCAATTCATCCTTTTACCATACTATACCCCACTTAGTTCAGAGTATGGAATATGTGTCAACTCCCACAAGGCTGACTACATCACATCTAGTCTAATTGATGTTAGTTCTTATTCTGGGATCTCATTACTTGTATGTGTCATTGAAGACCCTCTTCATAACAAATACCTGCTCTGGCCAGAGACTCCTGAGTAATGACCCCAATAAGAGGCCATAAGTATCATCCCCTTCTATCAAGAGTGGTGAATCCTTTATTGACTACCTAATTACCTTCGAACATAAATAGCTGTACCCAATCACCACCCTAAGAGCGACCTCGTCTTGAGGTAACAAGGAATGGTGTCAAAGCACAGGATTTATATCCAAGATATCCTTGAATACCTCAAGTCTAAGTATAATTTGCACCATTGCTATGATGAGATTAACCATTAACATTCGATAGATCATCCATATGATAATCTCATAGCGAGTTATTCGATATACTTACTACCCTTAGTAAGCATCCACATATTAACTCTAAACATCTCATGCTTACAGTTTATGAGATCCACTGCTTGATCAAATTAAGGAGTATAATATGTAAAAGTCTTTCCAGATTAATAATATCCTATTTTGTTAATCCTATAACTAGGGATTGTTTAGATACTAATATAGTTGCACATGATAGGAATCTCATTATCATAATCTCATCATGATTTCCTTTATGCTATGTTTTGTATCATGGACTTCATTAATTCGATTTAAGATCAATATCAATTCATGTATATATATAAATGAATATTTAATCAATGAAAAAATGCCTATTTGCTTTATTAATCAAAATAAAATTTATACAAAATTGCTAAAGGTGATTGCCTTTAGAGCACTACTATAACAATATTGCCATTCACTTTTATATCACCAAAATTAAACCATTTGCAGTTAAATAGAACAATCATTTTATCCTTGATGTAATGCAACTATATTATTTTTAAGATGACACTGTAGAAGTAAATAAAATCGTCATCATGACTTCCCTCAACAACTACCCTACAATTTTGGCTTTTAAGTTGACTGTCTTGATCTTGTATGTGAAATCTATCTCCATTAATTTTTTTCTACACATATGAGGCCCACATGCTAAAGCATATAATTCTATTGTCACCTCTTGCATGTTACAATTATGTAATCGTAGCATCTGTAAAACAAAATATAATTAGAATTTAATCTAATATACAAATTACCATAAGGTCATAATATTTCATCAATAATTTACTCAGTCCTGAACCATAATGGGAACTTAATCTTATGTCTTTATTCAACATTAACAATCCCTTTACTTTGAGTTGAATCTTTGTGCTCTCTATTTAAAAAAGTAAATAAAGATCAAGAAATATATATTGAACTACAAAATTTAAATATGAAATAATGAATGATAAGTAATATATTGTAATATCCCGTTACTCTATACGGAGGGATAGGACATAGGGTCCTATACCATTGTGTCCTATCCCTCCGTATATGAGAATAGCATTGAGAAATTACGAGGTGCATTGTATTTACTTGCATATCACTAGCATAAACATACACACATGTAATTATTGCTTTTTATACACATTGCAAATACTATATATGCACTCATTGGGCATTTTTAAGGGTATGAATGATTTTTTAATGATTATAAAGTGAATTGTGAGTTTTATTTCTTGAAAATTTGTTGATGAATTATAATTGTTGATTTAAAATTTATTTGTTAAATTTGGGAGATTTATGAAATTATAGGAATTTTTGGACTAGGAAAAATGCCAAGTGGCAAGACAAATTGATTCATGGTAGTAGAAATAACTGACAATTGATAGTAGAAATAATTGACAAGTGTCATAAAAAAATTGGGTGTCAATTGGACTAGAAATTAGAGTTAAATGGACTAGTTATTAAAAGAGTCAAGTGGGGACCACAAGGAGGTGACATGTGGTAAGTGACAACTGTCACCCCACTTGCCACCCACCCCACTCACCATCTCATGATATTTTCCCAAATGAAAGACCTTCTTTTAATGATCATTCACTTATGTTACATGCTTTCTTCTTCTCTCCTTCATTTTGGTTCTTCATTTCATTCACTCACGATTGTCTCTTTTTCACCCTCTTCGTGTTGAGATTTCTATCATCTTTTAATTGTTTCTTCAAGAACATGTTACTTTCTTCATTTTGTTACAAAAAAAACCTAAACTCTCCTTCTTAAAACATGATGACCGTGTACTACTTTGGAGCTAGGTTTTATGTGAGTTGAAGAAGTTTGGAGTTAAAACCAGTAAGTTATACATCAAACTTTATAGGTTTTTGTAAATAAAACACATATGATGATTGTTTTGAAATTGAATGATCTGATGGTGGTAATGAATGAGTGTTGAACGTTGATAAAGAAATGGGTATATTGATGTCTTGTTTTTGTGTTTATGATGAATAACAATATATGAATTGTTATATGGATAGTTGAGATGGATTGATTAAGTGAAAATGATATATGATGATGTGCAGAAATTTTGATGTAGGAATGAGATAAAAATGTTATATTTTGGGTATATGAAAACAATGTATTATAGGTTGTGATGAGGATAAAATATATTGGGAGTTAAGGGTATAAAAAAGGTGTAATTATGTTAAAGAAAATACTAGTAAAATGTTCTTGAATTGAGAAGAACTAAGATGATAGTGAATGATAAAGAATAAAGATGATATGTTTTGTTTTCGTATGGTTGATGAACAATGATTCATGATTTTTTTCATGGATACTTATGAGTTATAAATGAGGAGAGAATGATAAAGTTAAGAAGTTTAAAGGATGAACTATGGAGAGATTTGTTTGATGTATTAGGAAAGAGTAAAATCTAGAAAAAGTTAAGAATTCTTGTACGATAAAATTAACTTAATGAAAATGAATCGGTTCAGTAGAATTTGTGAGATTTAATGCAATCCATATGGTATTTAGATTAGTATGAAATGAAGTTCCATAAATGGATATGAATTATGGAAAAATTGGAGTGTTAATGATGGCTTTAAGTATGTTGAATTCGTGGAAAAATGAGGAAGAAAAGACAAAGCACGATTATGGCAGAGTCCCCCCTTTCGTGGCCTGTTGCATAAGGTTTTATCACGATCGTGGGAATGTCCACCACAATCATGAGCTAGCATATTAAGTGAAATGTTGTCTTTTAAGTGATGTTTCAAACAACAAATGGTAAGGTACTTTCCTATGATACATTTAGGCTTAAATGAAGCTTAAAATGAACTTAGTTTGATGATGAATTAAGTGATTAAATGTTGATATGTTTAGGGAGATAATCAAGCTTATAAATTAAGCAGGGATGGTTGATAATAATGAAACAAAATCTAGAAATTTAAAGATGATTATAGGAATGAAAGTGTTCATAGAAATGCATATGTGATTCAAAGGAGATGAGCAATGTGCATCAAGTAAGAATGAATGATAGTTTGTATATTATGTGGTTATATAATGCTAGAATAACATTGGTGAATGATCATTTGATGATATTAAAATGATCAAGTATATTTAAGCTATGAACCTAAGTGTAAGCTAGACATACATAAATGATGATGTTTAAATGATCAAGATATGTGAATAAAGAAAACATACCCGGAATAGTCAAATTGAGCCTGCATTATACATTATACATTACATATATACATATGTGTAAAATTGAATGCTTATGTGATTGTGCAAATTAGTAATTTGTAAATGTGTGTATTGCTTGAACATAGATGAAATGGTCTAAATTGAATATTGATTTTCTTAAGATGTGTTTACGAATGAAATGGGCCAGAATGATTACTGGTTGCTGAAAATCTGAATGATGTGTGAAAAAAATGTAATGAGTAGCTCTGATTGTCTTAACATGCTATCCTCATAGAGTATGTTTTCAAATGTCTTTGATACATTCGGGAATATGCTCTATGAGAGTGGGGTGTTACATATACATACTGCATATATATATTGACTTCCTCACAGTTGTTCAAAATATACGATTGGCCAATTTTGAGTTTGTTTTTAGTTAACCCTGTATATTTTTCGACATTAAGTGGTCTTACCTTTTGGGAGAAAAACTGACAAGCCACTATCTTGATCAAAATCAAAGTTACATTTTTAACTACTAAATCTTTTCTCCATGTCATTTAAGTACATCGAACAAAATTTCAAGCATTAATTCGCTATATAAACCTCTGCAGTAAAACCTTTAGGTTGAGCTCTATTACATACGTAGCGCTTAAGAGAGCATAAAAGCCTAAATAAATTTAAAACATTAACATTTGTTACTAACTAATAACTTAAGAAAAAAGGGTAGAAGTTAATATAAATTACCTTTCAATGGGAAACATCCATCGAAATTGAATTGGTCCATAAAATTTTGCCTCTTATAATAAGTGGATTACCAAATGCACAATAAAAAAAAATATATGGGCGGAAAATTAGTTCAAGCTTACATAGAATCAAAGCTATGTCTTTTTTCCTTTTTTTAAAGATCTTCTACTTTCAGTGTCTTGCAACATAATTGCTTAAAAAACTCACCCAATTGTCCCAAAGTTTCAGACATATCTTTTTACAAACACCTACATATTCCAACAAGACGTAATCGTTACAGAAGTATATGATCATTATGAATTTTCAACCCTAAACTTTTTTCCTCTTTGAAATTAACACAAAAGACTTTATTAGATGCATACCTATTAGGAAACTTGAAAATTTTAAGAAATTGACAAAAGGTTTGCTTCTCCTTTATTGACATCTTGTAACAAGCAGGTAGAATGATGTATGACCTATCATCTCTTCTTTTCAAATGCAAATCTTATCTTCTATTTATGTATTCCAATTCTAATCTAGACTTAATGTGTCTTTGGATTTGCCATCAATTCCCATCAAAGTTCCTAAAATATTCCCACAAATGTTTTTTTCAATATGCATCACATCAAGATTATGCCTTAACTACAATTCCTTCCAATATGGAAAATTGAAACATGTGATTTTTTATTCCAATTAAGCATATAACATTTCATTTTAGCTCAACAACATTTCTCTTTCACTTTCTGTTACTTGTGTACTATCTAGGTGTAATGTCACCTAAATGTGATAGTTGATGAACCACATCATCACTAGACAAGTGCAAAGGAGCTTCAACCAATTCTACCTTATCATTAAACAATTTTCTTCTTTTCTATCTATGCCCATGTTTGAAGTAACAACGATGTCCCGTATAACACATTTTACTTTGTAGCCTCAATGAATGAGTTTGATGGTTACATACTAGATAGGCCATATACCCTTTAGTACTCCCTCCAGACAAATTCCCATTAGTTAGAAAATCATTTATAGTCCACAAAACAGCCGCTTACATTATAAATGTTTCACCTTCGACAGCATCATAATTTTCTAAGCTAAGTTCCCATAGATGATTTAATTCATTAATTAGTGGTTGCATGTATACATTGATATCCTTATCAAGAGTAGTAAGTGTTGTTTCTAGTTTCTATTACTTTTAATTGCCTTCATATCTTGATTTTGGTTACAAATTCTTGTGATTTGATCCAAATGAGAGATAAATTGAATGAA
>JANQBM010000006.1:30938870-30950875 GCA_025594535.1 Erythroxylum domingense
CATATTTTTCGGGGTCAACTTTTATTGAAATATTTATTTGTGATTTATCTCTATTTTGTTCAGAGGTAAAATTAAATGATTCTGTTCGTCTAAGTATTCCTGCGTAGGGAATTCCTCCCCTGTGGGCCACGGGTCCAGATGTCAAGTAGGATGTCGAGCCCGTAGACCCGCCCGGGGAGGGGTTCCAGCAATTAATCGTTGGAAAGTCGAAGGCGCATTCGTCAACCCGAAGGGCATTACCAAGAACCTGTAATGCCCTTCATGCGTCTTGAAGGCCATCTTTGGAATGTCATCATGTTGCATTCAGATCTGGTGGTAACCCGAACGTAGATCCAACTTCGAAAACCAACTGGCTCTATGCAGCTCGTCTAATAATGCTTCGATGAGGGATATCGAAAATTTGTCCTTCACAGCATATCTGTTCAACTCCCGATAATCTATGCACATTCTCCACGAATTATCCTTCTTCTTAACGAGAACGACTGGAGCACATATGGTCCAAAGCTATGGCGTATAAATTCTTGTCACATCAACTGTCTAACCTCCTATTCAATTATATCCTTATGTGCCCCTGAATAATGATATGGCCTTACGTTAATCATGTTGACGCCGTCCACTAATACAATCCTATAGTTGTGTTTGCGATTCGGGGGCAACTGAGATGGTTCCTGGAACACCTTGACATAATTGGACAACACTGTATTAATTTCATTAAATACGTTTCCTTGCTCCTCTGTCATTCTCATTTGCTATAGCTAATACTCGATTGGGGTAGAGAGCTGAATCATGAATAATTGTCCGCTAGATGATCCTTGTAGAGTCTTCTAAAGACCATTGCTTGAAACCACCCTTGATTTGCCCTCTGGATCACCCCTTAAGGTCACCACCTTCCCTTCCCACTTAAACGTCATTGTTCGCTGAAGTTGCAAAGAACATCATCTAATCCGACTAACCACTGAACTCCCAAGACGACGTCGCAGCCCCCTAATGATAATACTAACGTATCCATCCGGAATGATACGCCCTGTATATACCATGCAAAATTCTTGCAACACTGTGTACACGACAGTTGTAATCCTCCCCCCACCGTAATGGTAATCGGCTCAATTTCCCTGAGTTCATATGTCCCCTTTTTAGCCACTGTGATGTCCACAAAATTGTGAGTACTACCATTATCGATGAGTATAGGAATCTGTTGTCGTTGATGCATCCCCAACAATCGCATTTGTTTGAACTCCATCTTGCCGAAAAAACCTATCATCACTTGCATGGAAACCATGGGATGTTCTTCATCTATATCACCTTCCTCCTGGTCCTCCTCCATTTGGTCGATTGACCTTTCCCATTATCTCTCTCTCCGGAGACTACATAAAACTGAAGTTGTCTCTTCGGACATTTGTGGTCGAGCGTATACTTCTCATCACACCAAAAATAGAGACCCTTCACTTGTTTTTCGTCAAAGTCCCTGCTGCTAATGGGCTTCGAAGCCTTATAAGGTCGCACTGTAGGTGATCGTAATATTAAGGGCGGAGTGGGTAGTATACCTTTTGTGCTGGGGCTGCGTTGAAGGTTTGTAGAGACCTCCCATTAACCATGTTCCGAGCAATCTGGTTCTGATTCATCATCGATATTCCTGTGGACATCAGTATGGCTTCTTGTTTCCTTGCTAACATATAAGCTTGATGCAAGGATTGTGGTTCATGCAACTTCACTGCGACACCAATCTCTGGCTTAAGGCCTTTAACGAAGAACCCAAATAAATATTCCTTTGATAGAGATAGCCTGTTGGAGTGATGATCAAACTATGCACAGTATTCCAACACCATTCCATTCTGCTTCAGGTCCTTGAAATCTCCCACAGGGTCATGAAAAATCTCAGCATTAAACCATTGTTTTAGGGCCCTTGTAAATTTGTTCCAATCTACCAACTCTGTCTTACTCCAATTTCTGAGGAATAACCGATACCATTCTTGTGCCCGCTCATCCATGTGTAAAACTGCCGCGTTCACTTTCATCTGCTCTGGAGTCTAATCTATGTGAAAGAATTGTTCACAGCGATACAGCCATAGCTTGACATTGTCTCCATCAAACGAGGGAAATTCGATTCTACTTAACTTGGTAGACATAGCAAGTCCTTCCTTATCATGTTATGCTTGTGTGTCTTTAGGGGTATGGTCGGATATACTGCTCCCTTCCCCTTGTTTCTATAGTTTCAGTGAAATCATCGTTCGTAACTCCCACATTTCTTTTTCTAGTTTTCAGTTCTACTTTGCATCTCTGACAGTAACCTCTCACTTTTATCTTGCATCTCTAAAAGCAGGCACTCATGCTGACTCCTTATTTCTGCGAACATTTTCTCACTCCTACCTTGCGTTTCCATTAGTCCTTTCAAAGTGTCTTCCAACCTACGAAAATCCACTCCTCGCGTTCCTTTGGCCATTGTTGGTCCCAGATTCGACTCCTCTGATACCAAATGTTGAGGAAATTATTGTCACCTAACGTATGCACACGAATATTTTCACGACAGAGTTTGTTACAAGTGAGAAAGAAGAGAGAGAGAAGGAATTACAGAGAAGATTCAGATAGAGAGAGAAATCATCATCATTCATTCATAACCAACATAACATACATAGGTAGGAATGCATGCTTAATATACTTGCGAATCATTCTCTACTCTTGCGTACATTGATTGTTTTGTGATCTTTATTCTAAACGCTGCGTATAACAGCTCTCTACTTTCCTTCTCTTCTACGTTTCACGTTAAACTTCGTCGTCTTTAATAATCTCTGCAACACTAGTGGGTATCGTCTCCATCCATTGTTGTCGTTGCTTTGTGCTACCATTGTTGCTTCTTCATATGGCTTTTTATTGCTGCTCATCATTGTTGCTTGAGTGGCACTGTCACCGTAGCTTCCTTTGCTCTCATGTAAATTGTAAGACTAAGATAAAATAGGAAATCATTACATAGATCATGTTATTTAGGATCTTTCATATGCATATAAAACAAAAAATCAAATATTTGGATTTTTGTTGTAATTCCACCTGTTAAAGAACTTTTGTTAAAAGTTTTACTGGAGAGAATCTTTTTACTTCTTTTGTTGTTCTTCATGTAAAGACCAATATCAAAGAAGAAACACACACCGATATCTTTTATATTGTTCATTCTTTGGTTTTTTCATATTCAAACAAAACGTAACTACCTTTGGTAGTTATTTGAAGAACATTGACCAAAGAATTCCTCGTGGGTGTATAATGATTCATTATCTCCCATTTTCATATGATGAGTTTTAATCTAATTAAAAATTATGCAGTGCTCATACTTGTTCAATAATCGGTGTGACCAGCATACGATGAGAGCACATTGCTATATATCTATTAAGAGTATATGACATCTCGATTAACAAATTGATCTTAGGACTTATGTGTCCTTGAGTAGACATTGTATACTATACCCTAGGTCATTTCTCACATTTACACTTTCCTTTGATCTCATTTAGTTTCTTGTGCCATGATTGTATTTAAATTCTCTACTAAAGAGATAATGGCCATTTATGAATACTTTTCATGTGAGTCAATGATCTAAATAAATGACCTTCCTCTGTTCTTAACTCTCTTTTGAATTAAATTTAATTTTCTTTCCTAGAATTATTCCATAGGATCGCATCTTACATGATCTTTTGGCAATAACCTAAAGTAGTAAACCTTAAATTCAATTATGAAGAATGAGACAAGAGTCATAGGGGTATATGACGAGGTTCTTCTCAACCTCAAGGGTATCACACAATGTAAGACGAGATCTGGAGACTTACATTAATCCCTTTTGTGGTCAGTTTTGCATACATGATACGAGTCGTATGCTACGCTGTTTACCCATTTCATTTAACTTGAACGTCTTTCATTCAAGAAATACCGTACAAATGATAGTTTATACTTAATATTTAACTTGAGTTCATTTATCTACTTAAAACTTGTTCAGAACTCACATCTGGCAACATAAGACAGATATAGTGATCATTAAATCACTTTGAACCAATTTCCTTGGAACATTTATAGTTTAAGTTTCTCGCTCTCAATTATTACCTAGATAATAAACTTTAAACATGTCTCATCTCTAGTGAGCATAAACACCAGAGGTGACTTATTGTGTGAGAAGGCCAATCTCTAATCTGTCTCATATACTTGTGATTTATCCTAAAATATATTTATGCAAAACAAATATATTCATTAATCAAATGATACACAATGTATAATCTTCATCATACATTATATCCAAAATATGACATTATAATAAGTGAACATACATAGAGAAACGTTTATCAGTACATGTCAACATCTACGTAGTCCTAGTGACTTTACAAGCCCAATGTATACATCTCTGAAAATTAGCTTTGTCATTGGGTCTGCTATCATATCTCGTGTAGATATATATTTCATGTTCACCTCTCTTCGTGCAACTATATCTTTCACATAATTATACTTGGTATCTATGTGCTTTGTCTTACAATAAAATTTGGGGTCTTTAGTATAAGCAATTGCAGCTTGACTATCACAGTTAATGGTCATTAGATCAATTTCACTTTTAGTGACTCCAAAATGCATTAAGAATCGATGAAGCCACACAAACTCTTATACTACAGTTGAGAATGTTATAAATTTAGCTTCCATTGTGGATAGTGTAACGCAAGATTGCTTCTTACTTTTCCCTGATATTGCGCTGTGGTTTAGTGAGAATACATATCCTGAGGTAGATTTTCTTTCATCTAAATCTCCTCCACAGTCTGCATCGGTATACCCTTGCCTACGTAGATCATTACCTTGATAACATAATGCATACTCCACAGTTTCCTTTAGATACCGCAATATTATCTTTACTGCTTTCCAATGTGCTTGGTCTAGATTTGATTGATATCTACTCACCATTCCAACAATGTAACAAATATCTGGTCTTGTATACATCATTGTGTACATAAGACTTCCAACTACACTGGTATAGGGAACATTCTTCATTTGTTCCCGTTCTTGTGGCATTAATAGGCAATTTCTCTTACTAAGGCCTTCATCTTTAGCAATAGGATTATCAATTAGTTTGGAATTTTGCATACAGAATCGTTCAAGAATTCTTTGAATGTACATCGCTTATGAAAGGAATAACAATCTCTTCGAACGATCTCTTGAAATCTTGATTCCAAGAATGTATGCCGCTTTTCTCATGTCTTTCATTTCAAATTTAGATGATAATCAATTTTTGGTTTGCGTAAGGAACACACATTCATTACAAGCAATCAATATATCATCCACATATAAAGATAAAATCATGAATTTATCTTTAGATCTCTTAACATACACATAATGGTCTTCATCAATCATTTGAAAATCATACGAAATGATCACATTATGAAAACGAATGTACCATTGTCTTGAAGACTGCTTCAGGCCATAAATCGATTTTAATAACTGACATACCTTATTTTTTTCACTTGTCTTGATGAAACCTTCAGGTTGTTCCATATAAATTTCTTCTTCTAATTCTCCATTAAGAAAAGTAGTTTTTACATCCATTTGATGTAATTCAAGATCTATACTGGCTACTATAACCAGAATAAGACGAATTGAAGCAAACTTCAAAACAGGTGAAAACGTTTCCTCATAATCAATTCCCTCCTGTTGTGTATATTCTTTTTCTACAAGGCGTGCCTTGTATCTTTCAATACTGTCATCATTTTTTCACTTTATTTTGAGAACCCATTTGTTCCTAATTACTTTGTGCCCTTAAGGGAGTTCAACCAAGTCCCATACTTGATTGGATCTTAAAGAAGTCATTTCTTCTTTCATTGCTTTCATCCATTCTTCTATAGCAGGGCCAGTAAGAGTCTCATTTACATTCCTTGGCTCTTCTTCCTCTTGTGGAACAATCATATTAATTTCTCCTTCAATCTCGAAATGACGTCGGGGAATTGTTCCTCGATTACTTCGTCTTAAACGAGGTTCATCATAAACAAATTCATGATGGATATGATTGCTCCCACTCGGATCAGTCATCACAGAGAACCTTTATGTAGAATTGCTCCCACTTGGTTGAAGTTCCTCATCTTGATTCTTCATAACAGAATCATTCTGATTAAGCGTCTCCTATAACAATAGGTCTTTACTTATTTCGCCTTGCTTGGAAAAATCATTCTTCAAGAATGTTACATCTCGTGATTCAAATTCAGTTACACCTTCATTTCCTTGTTCACTAATGAACAAGTATCCTTTTGAGTGTTCTGAGTATCTAATAAAAATGTATTCTTTTGAGTGTTCTGAGTATCTAATAAAAATACTTTTTCTCCCTCTTGGGCCTAATTTCTCATGTTTGTGAGAGAGATCATGAACATAGACTGCACACCCCCAAGGTCTGAGACTTGACATGTCAGGTCTTCTACCAGTCCATAACTCATATGGTGTGCTAATAACTGATTTCGTGGGCACACGATTAAGTACATAGGTGGATGTTAGCAACTCATCACCCCAAAAGGTAATTGGTAAATTTGCTTGGGCCATCATGGACCTAATCATTTCTAATAGCATCCTATTTCGTCTTTCAACAACGCCATTTTGTTGTGGGGTTTTAGGAATTGTTAGTTGCCTATCTATTCCTTTCTCATCACATAAAGCTTGGACTTGTCTGACAAGTATTCTTGTCCATGATCAGTTCATAATGCTTTTATTTTCTTATCTAATTGATTCTTAACCAAGTTCATATATTTTATGAAACAATCGAATGCTTTCGATTTATGAGAAATCAAACAGACATGACCATACCGACTATAGTCATCTATGAAGGTTATGAAATAAACTACCCCACGTCTAGCCCTTACATTCATTGGATCACAAATGTCAGAATGAATTAATTGCAATGGATATAAAGCTCGTGTTCCCTTTCCAAATGGCTTTCTCGCCATTTTACCAACTAAACAATGCTCACATGTAGGTAGATCTACTTAACTTAGATTACCTAAAAGTTCTTCTTTAGCTAATCGACTTATTCGATTTTGACCAATATGACATAGTCTAGCATGCCACAAAGTTGCATCATTGTTGGAATTACTATATGTAAATAATGAATAACTAATATTATTATTTTCCTTAAACATATCCAGTACTATAAAACCATCACATAAAAAACCATGACCATAATAAATAGATCCAAGATACAAATCCATTCCACCGCCGTGGAAATTTATATTGAAACCATGTCTAACGAATATCAACATAGATAAAAGATTCCTACGAATCTGTGGAGCATATAATACTTCATGTAGGATAAGGGGAACCCTCCACGTATATCCAATTTACACATACCAATTCCTTGTATAGCAACTCTGGAATTGTCACCTATATAAAGCCATCGAATGCCGTGTGGGAGTTTACAAAATTCAACGAAGGCATCTTGATCCTTCGCTACATGGTTGGTTGCTCCTGAGTCTGCAATCCACAAAAGATGTGATTCAGTTAGAAAAGCAAAACAAGAAACATTCGCAGAACAAATGTTTGTACTATAAAGTTGTACCTTCTTAGGCTCGATACAATCTCGAGCAAAGTGGCCCTTATTACCACAATTATAACACTTCACATGTTTCATGTCCTTCTTCTTAAAGGGATGTTTTCCCTTTCCACGTTGGTTCCATTTTTTCTTCTTGGATTCCTGAGGAGAGTGGTCGAATTTCTTATTCTTCGTCCATTTATGTCCACCATGATGCTTGCGTTTCTTGTTTATAGCTCCATGTGAGCTAGAACTAACTGCATATGCCTCTGAAGACATCTTTGAGGCTTCAAGACGCTTTTCCTCTAAGATGAGATGCCTCGTAGCATGTTCCATTGTCTTGATGTTCTTATTATAAGTTAGGTGCATCTTCATATGCTCCCTCTAAGGCAGTGAATTAATCACAGTTTATACTTGTTGCTTATCAAAAAGCTCATGACCAACATCACATAACTCACTTACCATGTTGGACATTTGCCTCAGATGATTTTGCATTGAATCATCTGGGCGCTTCTTATTAGTATCAAACTTAATTGTAAGTGACCTCACTTTGGTCACTGAAGCACTTCCAAAACGAGCAGCCAATATGGACCACATGTCCTTTGTAGTTTCGAATTTACGGAACTCTCGTAAAATATCATTATCCATGCTACTCAGCAACATGATGTGAGCTAAAGAGTTCTTCTTTTTGCACGATTCATATGTATCACGGTCCCTTCTATACTGGACCGTAGTGCCCTCCTCAGGAACTTCCATAGTTATGTTTAATGGTTCAAGAGCCTCTTGCTCCTCCAGCACATATTGGATTTTCATACTCCAGATTTCATAATTGTTACCATTGAGTTTCTCACCCCTATTGAGTCCAGCAACAATATTCTTTGACGCAGTAGCCATTTTTAAACACTAAGTTTCTATAATAAGAAAGAAATATATATATACACGTTAATGTCATATTAATCGTTCATAGAGTAAATAATTCGATCATAATTGCTTATGAAATCAAAAGTCCACTTAATATGTTCAGTCATCATTCATACAACAATTGAATCCTAATTACCTTACTCTAGACGAATACCTATATAAAATATATGTAATGATATTACATAAATATCAAGACTTTGTTTTTATAAAACTACATATTGTATGTAAATATACTACAACCTACGAACATTCTATAGGTAACGAACCCTACACGGAAATGAGTTCACGAGTTCGCGTGACACAGTTCGTGAAGCTCGATGTACAATAGCTCTTACTATTTTCGTTAGAAGACTTATAGGATACAAAGTCCTAATTAACTTCCTTTTACTCATGTCTTTAATAAATGCCATCATTAACCAATTATAAGTCTTCTTGTGAGGCATATTATTCCAGAGCATTTGTAACAGTTCGCCTTGAGGTTGAGGTAATGTCGCAATTAGATCATCTCCAGGTATTAATCGCATGTTAACTAATTGTATATACATACGGCCAATACGTCTCTTCTGTGCCTCACATCAAATAAACTTAGGCGTCTGCTTAATAATAGGCATCTTTCTAAAAAACAAATTTTTAGGAATCAGAAGAGTGCACAAAATAAACAAATTATTTTGTCTAACATATAGCGAACTTATGCTCATAGAATTCAAACAAGTCTAATTCCATTAGCAATTTATTGAACTAATCAAATTATGCTATTAATGTCTAATCAGTTAGAAACTTATTTCTAACTTTAAATTATAATTGAACTAATCAATTTATCTTGGTTTAATTAGAAACTAATTTCTAATAAAACTTCTAGCTAATTTTGACTAAACAAATTAGTATAGATTTAATTAGAAAACATATGTATAATTTTAATTCAACGAAAATAAACTTATTTCTAAGTTTATTTTAACTAAAGAATTACTTTAAATTAAAATTTTTAATTATAAAAAACTTATTTATTTTAATTAGAAAATAATTTAACTAAAATAATTAGTTTTTGTGAATTAGAAAACTTATTTCTAATTTTTTATGTTATATTCTACATACAACCCAAAAGTTTAAAAGAAACAAAGCAGCCCATTGGTTACAAAAATATGTAACTTTTGATTAAGAGGCCACGTGCCTCTTATTTGAAAACAAACAAAGGGTTTTGGGAATTTTGTCTTCTAGTAGTAGATGAGAGACAAGGAAAAAAACTCCACGTCCCTCTTTCTTGACCAAAAGTCCAAAACAAAGTTTGTAGAAGTTATCTTCTACCTCTTTTCTCTGCTCTACATTATGTTCTGTTTTTTTTTTAATTTTCCAGGAAACAAACACTCTCTAGTCTCTACTCCTCTTCACATGTCATCTCTTCTCTTCTTATTATCGTGAAGAAGAAAGAAAATGAATCCCCAGTTTATAAGGTGAATTTGGAATCGTAACAACAAACAGAGAGAGATGTACAATATTACTATATGAAGTTGATGTGAAATTCCTATTTCTCGCCAAAGATCTCTCTCTTTTCCCATTTCTGTTTCTCGTCATGTTGGATTATGTAGAAAATATTTTTGTGTCATTCAACTGTATCTTACTTCTTGGTGTTGCAGAAAATAAAACCACACTTCTAGAGAGAGAGGCAATAACAGAAGGAAAGAAAGAAAAACAAAATATAACATATCCAAACACAATCGCACATACACAAATTAGATTCGTATATAAGGGTACAGACATCAGTTTTGTTTATTGTTTACCAGAATCCAAAAAATGAAACTGCATACACCCGTTCTAGAAATAATTTCAAACCAAAGTGGAGTATGTGATGGGTCTTTCGAAAACATAAGCATGCATATATAGAAAAAACAAACCAATGCTCTAATACCAATGTTAGAATAAATAAGCAAGAACATAATCACATAGATTATTAAAACAAGATCTTTGCATATGCATACAAAACAAAATCACATACTTAGATTATGTTGAATTTCCACCGATTAAAGCACAATACTGCAGAAAATGATTTTTTGCTTCTTTCTCGTATGAAAACAGCACAAGTATAGAAGAGACACATTAGAAGTTAGTCTCATCTTTTTGTTCTCTAGTTTTTAACATTCAAACAACATAACTACCGTTGGTAGTTATTTAAAGAACAATTACTCCAATGCCCCTCATGGGTGTAAATTGATTCATTACGTACTATTATGGATGAGAAAATGAAGTATAGGAAACAACAATGGCAACTGAATGATTTATAATGTACCATATTTTGTTCATTAGTCTCGGTTTTTCCGAGCTTTATACTAAACTAAAATAGAAAAAAGTATTTTCTCTCACTATATGCTAAACTGTATTATGAGAAATCTTTATAGGATTAGAACTTATATTCTCCCATATCTTATAAAACCTATAAATATCTAAAGATGCCTAAATTTGTTAGGAGATATAGGCTCAAGATCGAGTTGTGAATATACTCAATGATCTATAATATGCTTAAGATTGACATAAATATTAAAACTTTTGTATGTATTATGAAAACAAAAAATAATGTACACAACAGATAAAAATGATGATAATCAATATATGATAATATAATCTTAATACATTAGAGTAAAATTGTATCTAGAAGAAATATAGAATCATCTCTAGCTAAAAGTATCAAAAGACTTCAAAACAGATATATTACAAATATGTCTATCAAAAATAGCATAGCGAAGTCCTTTAGTAAGAGAATCAGCTAATATATAGTTTGTCAAAATATGCTCTATTTTAATATCACATTTCGGGACAAATTCTTTTATGATCAAATATTTTACGTCAAAATGCTTTGATCTTGTTATATTCTTACTATTGTTCCTAAACAACTCTAAAGAAAGATTGTCATATTGCAACTTGATAGGTCTAACCAATGGATCAACCATAGACAATTTATAAATTAAATTTCTTAACCAAATTGCTTGTGAAGCATCCTTATAACATGCAACAAACTCAACATTCATAATAAAAGAGATTATAAGTGTATAATGACCCTACTTGATGTGGACTTCCCATCATCTAGACACACATCAAAGTCAAAATATTTATACTCAATCAGAACTATTATATTTATACTTGATCAGATCTAATTCTCTCCTTTGTCCTTTGAGAATATCATAAAACTTGTTTAAATGTACTTTAGTAATCAATATTTAAACTAGATAAATATCTATAATAAAGAATGTAATGTCCAGTCTAGTATAAACTTAAGCATACATTAGACTATGAATTGTACTTGAGTATGTAACATTCTTCATGGCCTCTATTTCAACTATATATTTTAAACATTTCACTAAAGATAATTTTCCTATATGAGAAATTGGCGTTATATAAGGTTTATAATTTTTTATAGGCAAAAGGTGAAAACGATCTAGAAGGGGGGTTGAATAGATCTTTTAAATTTTTTGCGAAGTGCTACAAAACAGAGAATCAAAACACACAAGGCAAACAAAAACAAATCGAAATATAAAAGAGTAGAGAAGAGAGGAAAACACAATATTTATAGAGG
>JANQBM010000006.1:30959635-30970187 GCA_025594535.1 Erythroxylum domingense
ACTAACCTAGATTTGTTCTTGATAGCATCACCATTTTCATCGAATTTTATCCTATTTACCCACTTGACTCCAATGATAATTTTGTCCTTTGGTGGAGCTACCAAATCCTATACATTATTCCTCTTGAATTGGTTAAGCTCTTCTTGCATTGCCATCAACCAATGTTCATCTTCAAGAGCCTCTTTTATATTTTTGGGTTCCACTAATGAGATGAAGGCTGAATTGCTCATATGTTCATATGTTTATATGTTTTCCTCCTTGTTCTTAAACCATCATCCAAGCTGCCAATTACTTGCTTTATAGGGTGATTCTTTGCTTTTGCCCAAGTTGCAGTACTAGGTACATGATCTTCTTCGTCCGACTTTGCTTCTTCAATTTTGGATTCAATTTCTTCAACTTCATTGCCTAAATTTCCTGCATCATCATCAAAACAAACCTTTCTCAGGGGTGAAATTGTATCATCGAATTTAACATGAATTTTCTTCAACACACTTAGTTCTATTATTATAAACTCTAAATGCCTTACTAATTAGTGAATAACCTAGATACACACCTACATTAGATTTTGAATCAAAATTTCCTAAGTTGTTCTTTCCATTATTATGGATAAACACTTTACAACCAAAAGGATGAAAATACGATATGTTAGGTTTCTTACCTTTCCATAACTCGTATGGTGTCTTATTCTTGTCTCTTCTTAGATGCACTCTATTGATGACATAGCAAGAGGTATTGATTAGCTCCGCCCAAAATGATTTAGGTAGATTATATTCATTCAACATTGTTCTACTCATTTCTTCAAGTGAACGATTCTTTTTTCTACTACACCATTTTGTTGTGGAGTTCTTGGTGATGAGAAGTTGTGCTCTATTCCATATTTGTCACAAAGTCTTTCGAATGGCTCACAAACAAACTCACCTCCATGATCGGTTCTTATAGCAACTATTGTCAAGTTCTTTTCATTTTGAACCAACCTCATCCTCATCATCACTTGACAAGGAACTATTTGCCATAAGAGCCAAGTTGCTCTCATCATTGCTTAGGTAAGCTTCCTCATCTTCACTCCAAGTGGCTACAAGATTAGCTTTCTTCTTTCCTTTGTCATACTTGTCATTTTTCTAAAATTTTGAGTAAGAGGATGAGCTTTTGCACTCCCTAGCCTGATGTCCTCTTTTTCCACATTTCTAGCACTCTTCATTGCTCTTCTTTTCTTCATAGCTTTTGGTCCTTCTCTCCATGATGATCTTCTTTCTTTCTTCATGTTTACCACCACATAATTCCTTTTTCCTATTTTTGAGTAGACCTTCGAACATTCTCAAATTTCTAGCATAAAGTGCTAGTTCATCATCATCTTCTTCTTCATCTAAATCTTCGTCACTTTCATCAAGAGAAGAAACATTAGCTTTTAAAGCAATTGACTTTTGTGACTTACCACTTCTTCATCTTGATTTGAGAATAATTTCATAGTTTATGAGTGATTCGACTAAAGCATTGAATTCTAATTTGTTGAGGTATTTGGACTCCATAATGGCTGTCACTTGTGAGTCCCATTCTTTTGGCAATGAACGAAGAATCTTTTTCACCTTCTCGCTATCCGTCATGTGCTTTCCAAGGTTGCCTAATCCATTGATGATTTCTACAAAACGATCAAGCATAGTGGAAATAGACTCACCTGCCTTCATGACAAACATTTCATAGTCATGGAGCAGCATGTTTATCTTTGTTTCTCGAACTTCGTTAGTTCCTTCATGAATAATGCGTAGTCTTTTCCACATTTCTTGAGCGCTTGTGCATGAGTTCACTCGATTTCTCTCCCCAACGGTGAGAGCACAATATATCAACTTCATGGCTTTTGCGTTGATGAAGGCTCTCTTCCAATCATTTTCATCATATTCGAACTCTGTCTTTAACTCGCCATTTTCATTCAAAGAAACGTGTGGACCGAAGATTATAATCTTCTAATACTCCACTCCCTCACTCATGATGTGATACTTCATAGGATTTTTCCAAGAAGAGTAGTTAGTACCATTAAAAAGAGGAGGGCAATTATTTTTGTTACCTTCTTCCGCTATGTTGATGTGTGTTAAGTTTAGCGCCATCCTCAGATTTTTATATGTAAGCTTCTCTGATACCAATTGAAAACGATCTAGAAGAGGGGGTTGAATAGATTTTTTAAATTTTTCGCGAAGTGCTACAAAATAGAGAATTAAAACACAAAAGGCAAACAAAAACAAATCGAAATATAAAAGAGTAGAGAAGAGAGGAAAACACAATATTTATAGAGGTTCGGTGCAAAGACCTATGTCCTCTACCTAAGCTCCCACTTAGCATTTTGTCAAAGCTCTTTACTGCACACTTTTTAGTTTAGTGTGAACTCTTCCAATCAACTTGACTTCCGGCTCAAGCTACACCTTACGAATGATTTATTTTCTCGACACAAATCTTACCTCCCAAGTGATTCTTCTCTAATCACTCAACTCACAATAATAACAAGAATAGTAATGAAGTGATAAAGCTAAGTACAACTGAAGAGAGTTAAGGTATGCTTGTAAGCAATATGAGAACAATGAGAGAATAATTTCAACACTATAGAACATATTCTTCCTTTTTGAACTTATGAGCTAATTCCTCTGAAGTGAAGACCTTTATTTACAGACTTCAAGACATTCTTGGACGCTCCTAGCCGTTGTAGAATGCTCCTAGCCGTTGTAGAAAGATTTGCTCTCATTTGAATTTGCTTGACAAATTCAAATTTTGTTCAGCTGTAACTAATAGTCAACTAGTCGGTATGTAATAGTCAACTACTACATCATAATTAACTTGTCTTCCAAGTGATAGTCGACTAGCACAACCTTTTTATATGAATCTTCAGCTCCGTACTTTGAATAGTCAAATTATAAAATGATAGTCGACTTGTCAAGTTCTCCAACTAATAGATTTGATTGATTCTCCAATCTTTGACCGTATCAAAATCTTCATACAAAATCTTCACATGAAATCCACGTCTTTATTTCTCTGATCCTTATTAGTTGACTAGTGTAATTTTTCAAAATGTGTGCTTTTCATCTCTGACTAGTATAATTCTTCATCAGCATGATAATCGACTTGTGCAAGCTTCAGTCGACTGTTGTTCCATTTTTATTAACTTCCTTTTAATCCAATTAACCTAAAATAATTTCTTAACCATTTCTTAAGTTTTATTATTATCAAAACATAGAAGGATTAAATTTGTCAACCTCCATTGGTCCAACAAAAGGTTCAAAAAAACCTTAAAGTTTATATCAAAATTCAAATTAAACCTTATCATTCCATCTCGTTCAAAATAAAAACCCTAAGGTTTTTTTACATATCCAAATAACCCCGACTAACCATTTCTGTTAAACCTCTATTAAAAAAAAAAGAAATTGGCATATTTTAATAATTTATTTGTCGGTTCATACTGCATATTTATCCTACCTTGTGAAAGATCCAAAAAAATTAAAGCAAAGGAAGCATTAAAATGGCAACTTTGGGCTTTCCTAAAACGTTGTCATCTAACACTGCTTAGTTACTAGTTCAGGTGGGATTCCTCTCCAAACTAGCGAGCTTATTTAGCGAGTCATTGAAGCTTTTGAAAAGCACTTAACTAGCTATGAAAGGCATAGAAAGAACTCTTATAGCAAGAAGAAATTAGGTTGTCGGATCGGTGATAAAGGTTCAAATTTTAATATTGTTGGGAAAACTTTAATGTTATCAAATTTGGAAATGTTAATTTTGGATTCTAACAACCAAGATATTGATGTATCAAATTTTGTTTCCCCTAATGATATTGTGTCGGCAGATAGGGAAGTAGAGGGGAGATAATCGAATCGATGCCAACCAAAGTTGATGATACAAAGCGAGAGATTGATGGTTTTGTTGCCTGCACCAGTGGATAGCCACTAGGATTTGGCCAGGAAGGTATTATCGGTCATGTTGGGTTTGTTAAATTCTTGTTTGCGGGGTCTTTGGAATTCAAATGTGTAGTGATTGAAGAAAATAGAATAAATAGAATATTCAAAGTTAGAAGGCTTGAATATTGTGATTGTGGAAAATATCATAAAAGGTTTATCTTTATTTTGTAGCAATAAGTTAATATTAGCTACTTTTTACTTGGAAAAAAGTAGTTGATGGCAGAGAGTTACTTTTTGATTGGAGAGGTTTGTTTGACTAGTTTCTTGGAACATGTTGACAATGTATTGGCAAAAGAACCTTAATTGTTTTTTTAAACGTTGTCATCTAGGCATGAAGAATTTTTGGTTTCTCTCCTACCATATTAGATGCATAGATGGAGTAGTACCTACAAAATTAATGAAATATGTTATGACTTTAAACAGGAGGTTAGTGGAATTGTTAATTTGCATTTCTTTTCGAATGTTTCCAAAATGGAGGTTTATTTGGGTATGTAAAAAAGTTATAGTTTTTTTTAACAAGTTGAAGGGTAGAGTTTAATTTAACTTTTGATGTAAATGTTAGGGACTTTTTCACCCTTTTGCCTAGTTTATATTAAACCTTTACAACACACACTCAATATATGCTTTCTAAAAGAGATATAATAAATCATGAGATTTTTCTTAGTGGATTTGAATACCAAGGATAAAATACATTTCACCAAGATCTTTCATGTCAATATACTTAGACAATAATTGCTTAACCTCATGTGACCAAGCCATTTTGTATAAGTAAGACATTGTTAAGTTGTCAATTTTGTACTAATTTTGGGATAAATATCTTTAATGTGTTGAAATTATTATGCGAAATTGATGGGCTTGTTTCTAAATTGTTCTCAGGTGGATTTCAACACATGGAAGATGAAATTGGACCAAAAAGATGGAATTAAAAGGAAGACAAGTCAAATTCTCAGCTGGCAGAAAAATTAGATGACTAAGCGTGGGCACGTGCAAGGGAAAGGATTTTCTGCAGATCTGATTTTAAATCAGATCCGATTACATTCAAGATTTTTCAAGATTTTGAAATTCAAATGTTGCCTTATTGATGGGAATTTACGACCTGAATATTTAGAAGAGATTTTTGTTGAAGATCTTGATAAGATGAAGGAGGAAAAGAATCAAAAAGGATAAAAGACGTGTACAGTGGACGAATTTTTCACTGTTCACGCAGAAGAGCTGCTGTGTTTTTCATTTTTTCTGCAGAAGTTTCCTTTCTGATATTTCTTATTTTTAGGCTAGAATTTGTATACTTTTTTATAAAGGACCAAGGATGGAGACCTTATATCTTGTTATTATTCCATTTGCTCTTACTTTTGTTATGAATAGCTAAACTTTTCTTCTTGGACGAAGGGAACCTCGTTATCATCTGGTATGGTGAGATTCTAAATAAAAGTTTCTTTCATTGATGAATATTAAGTGTCTTCTGATTTATTTTTCATGATTGAATTGATTGATTTCTAGGGTGTGCAACTAGGAATTAATTTGTTTAATTTATAGCTAGATTGGTAGGATATGACGTTCAATATTACTAATCATAAGTAGTAATTAGGATTGCCATCTTTACGCTAGAGTTGGAAATTCTAAGAATACGCTTAACTTAGATTAAATGCATATTGTACATGTGTTATCTTGATCATTGGTTTCTTAGTTCTTAATGCTATTAATTAATTAAACTTAAGATCGTATCTAAGTTGTTGATTAGTAAGAATGTTTAAAATACATGTTTCTACTCATTTAATCTTAAGAGAAAACAACCCCAAATGATTGTTTGTTAATGGATTGATTTTTATATCGAGAATCCATATCAATTCGATAATGTTGGTAACCCGAAACCAAGGTTTGTTCACTAAATTTCCCGATTTGAATATTTTTGTTATCTTTTAATTTCAGCCAATTTAATTTCTTTCAAATTATGTTAATTTAATTTTAGCCATTTTAATTTATTTTAAATTACGTTAAACCAAAATCCCTCCATTTCGTTTCGACTTGTTTAACATTTTCCATTAAAGTTCCTCGTGGGAACGATCTCAACTCTTCACTAACTACATTTTTATTGCTAGAGTTAGTATTAATTTGGTTGTAGGCGACAACAATACCAAATTTTGGGCCGTTTCCGGGAAACTTTTTAACGGTTTATGTATGTTACATAAGTAGACAAGACAACTCAGCTGCAATTTGATTCAGAGATTGAAAAAACAACCAAGAGACTACGAAAATAGACGAAACAGTAAAAAAAAGCGAAGAAATCAGAAAGAATGGTTACAAATCATACTCTTCATAAACTGGCCACGCCCACGGGCGGTCAACAGCCTCCCTGCATCAATTTTCCAAATTTAGGTGACAACAATACTTTTGAATTAAAATCTGGGCTGATTCATTTATTACCTATTTTTAGGGGTTTACTGGGAGAGGATCCCTACAAACATCTGAAGGAGTTCAACGTGATTTGCATGAGAATGAAGCCAACAAATGTGATGAAAGAGCAAACCAAATGAAGAGCATTCCCATTTTCTCTTAAGGATGAAGCTCAAGATTGGTTGTACTATTCAGCCGGCGAAAATGTGTAAACATGGGCTAAAATGAAGAAACCTTTCTTCGAGAAGTATTTTCCAGCATCGAGAGCTACCAAGATTTGGAAAGAAATTTGTGGCATTCGGCAACACACAGGGGAGACTCTTTACAAATATTGGAAAAAATTCAAGAAACTTTGTGCTAGTTGTCCCCATCATCAAATTACTGACTAGTTGTTGATTCAATACTTTTATGAAGGTATTTTGCTCACAGATAAGAGTATGATTGATGTTGTAAGCGGCGGAGCTCTAGTTGACAAAACACCAACGGCAGCAACGGACTTAATAGCAAATATGGCTTCCAATACACAAAAATTTGGGATCTGTTCTAGCCATAGCTCCAAACATGTCAATGAAGTGAATGTGACGGGATTGGAGAAAAGATTGGACGACCTTACATCCTTGGTGCGACAATTAGCAGTTACAAAGAAAGAAGAAGCAAAGGCATGTGGAATTTGTTTAATGTTAGGACATCTCACTGACGCATTTCCTATTTTGCAGGAAGAAATCGCAGAATAAGTGAATGTTGTAGGAGGTTTTGCTGGACCAAGTCAGAGAAAATATGACCCATTTTTCAATACCTACAATCTGAGTTTACGAGATCATCCAAATTTACTTTATGGGAACCCAAAAGGACAGTAAAATGCAACAAATTTCCAGAAATTTAGAAAACTATATATGCCTAGACAACCCCAACAAATGACATTTAATCTTGAAGGTAAGTCTTCCTTGGAAGATATAGTTCAATCTTTGACCCTTAACACTTTGACGTTTCAGCGGGATACTCAAGCTAAAATCCGAAACCTTGAAAATCAAATGAGCCAAATGGCAACTACCATTAATAGATTAGAGACACAAAGTTCTGGAAATTTTTCAGCCCAATCAGAAATCAACCCTAAACATAGTGCTAAAGCTATCATGCTACGGAGTGGAAAGGAATTGAAGGAACCACCGCAAAAAATCTCTAAGAGAGAAATTGAGGAAGAAGCAATAAAGGAGACAACCTAACAACCAGAAAAAACGTAGACAAGTCAGAAAAATCTGATTGTGCACCCCCCTTTTCCTAGTCGATTCAACAAGGGAAGGAAGGAGGAGCAAGGGAAGGAAATATGGGATACTTTCAAGAAAGTTCAGGTAAATATTCATTTACTTGATGTAATAAAACAAGTTCCATATTATGCCAAATTCCTTAAAGAACTTTCCACTTCAAAATGAAAATTAAAATTTGATGAGAAAGTGCAATTTGGGGAGAATGTCTCAGCTATTTTGTAGAAGAAGAAGCTTCCACCTAAGTGTCAAGACCCAGGTATGTTCACTATCCCATGTAAAATTGGTGATTTGAGAATTGAAAAAGTTATGTTAGATTTTAGTGCTTTCATAAATGTGATGCCTTATGATGTTTATAAGTCTGTGGGACCTCTCAAGGGAATTAATGTAGTGATTCAATTAGCGGATCATTCAAATGCTTATCCAAAGGGTGTGTTAGAAGACATTTTAGTCCAAGTAGGGGATATGCTCTTTCCAACTGACTTTTATATTTTACAGATGGGGAGTGACGATGTATCTTCTTCAACCCCAATTTTGTTTGGAACATCATTCTTAAAGACCACAAGAACGAAAACTGATGTTCATGATGGATCATTAACCATGGAATTTGATGGTGAATTAATTAAATTCAATATATACAATGCCATGAAAATTCCAGATAATGAACAACCTATTGTTTCTGTGGATTTTATTGACACATGGGTGCAGGAAAATTCATTATTGAGTGGAAAGGATACACTTGAGACACTTTTGGAGTTGGGAGACGCTACACAACTACTACTTCCCAACCACGAATTGGAGATACCGTGTTGTAAATTGTAGAAATCTCATCAATTAGAGAGGAAGTTGTCGTATATGGAGCTAACACGCAACACCACTAAGTTGCTGCCGTCTTTGGTCCAACCACTTGTGTTGGAATTAAAGAGTTTACCTAGCCATTTAAAATACATCTTTTTAGGTGAGAAAGACACGTTACTTGTTATAATTTCTAATAAACTTACTCTTTTGCATGAACAACAATGGGTTCAAGTGTTAAAGGAGCACAAGGAAGCTCTTGGTTGGACAGTGGCAGATTTAAAGGGTATAAGTCCCACCATTTGCATGCATCAGATATTGATGGAAGATGAAGCTAAGGAGTGAGGCAACCCCAACGTCGATTAAACCCACCCATGATGGACGTGGTGAAAAAGGAAATTCTGAAGCTTCTTGATGCGGGAATCATTTATCAAATTTCGGATAGCAACTGGGTAAGTTCTGTCTAAGTAGTTCCGAAGAAAATTAGGGTAACTGTGGTAGAAAACAATGATGGTGAGTTATTACCTACCCGTATTTAAAATGGATGGCGAGTTTGCATAGATTATAGGAAGCTAAATTCGTTTACTAGAAAAAATCATTTTTCGCTTTCGTTTATTGATCAAATGCTTGAAAGACTTGTAGGTAAATTACACTATTGTTGTTTAGATGGTTATTCAGGATACCACCAGATTTTGGTTACACCTAAGGACCAGGAGAAAACAACCTTCACATGTCTATTACGCACTTTTGCTTACCGAAGAATGCCATTTGGGTTGTGCAATGCACCATCAACATTACAAAGATGTATGGTAAGTATTTTTTCTAACCTTATAGAAAATTGTATGGAAGTTTTTATGGATGATTTCATGGTTTATAGAGAGTCTTTTGAAACATGCATTATCAACCTTGAAAAAGTGCTTGAACATTGCATTGAAACTAATTTAGTTTTAAATTATGAAAAATGTCATTTTATGGTTGATCAAGGCATAATTTTGGCTCATATGGTTTCTTCTAAAGGCATTGAAGTTGATAAGGCTAAGATAGATGTTATTCTCTCTTTATCTTACCCTACGACTGTGAGGGAAGTTTGTTCTTTTCTTGGTCATGCAGGATTCTATCGGCAATTTATCAAGGATTTTTCACAGATTGCGCAACCTATGTATATACTCCTTCAAAAAGACGTGAAGTTTGATTTTGATGAGCCATGCAAGGTCGCATTCAATGAACTCAAAGAACGACTCACTACAGCTCCGATTATTCAACCGCCAAAATGGGATATTCCATTCGAGCTAATGAGCGATGCTTTAGATTATGCAGTTGGAGTCATATTTGGTCAAAAAGTGGACAAGGTACCTCATATTATCTATTACGCTTCCATGACACTTAATGATGCTCAGAAAAATTATTCCACGATGGAGAAAGAGTTTTTGGTTGTAGTTTTTAGGTTGGAAAAGTTTTGGTCCTACTTATGGGGCATGAAGGTGATCATCTATTCAGACCATGCAGCTCTAAAATACTTGGTGAATAAGAAAGAAGCAAAATCGAGATTGATTTGATGGATCTTACTTCTTCAAAAATTCGATTTGGAGATACGCGACAAGAAAGGAGCTAAAAATTTAGTAGTCGATCATCTTAACAGGATCATTCCAACCAATGCATCGGATGACATCCAAGACAAATTTCTAGATGAAAGTCTCTTCGCAATCCAACAAGTAATTCCATGGTACGCTGACATAGTTAATTTCTTAGTAACTAAGTCCCTACCTTATGATTTATTTAAAGCTTAAAAAGATAAAATTAAGCGAGAGGCTACATATTACATTTGGGATAAACCTTATCTTTGAAAATTTTGTGCTGACCAGATTGTTAGAAGATGTGTTATAGATGATGAAATTCCTTCAATATTAACTTTTTGTCATTCATCTATATGTGGGGGACACTTTAGTCCTAAAAGAACAGCTCGAAAAATTCTTGAATGTGGTTTATTTTGGCCTAAGCTATTTTATGATTCTTACATGTCTTGCAATTCTTGTGATCGTTGTCAAAGAACAGGTAGCTTAGGATCGAGAGATCAAATGCCACTTACTAACATTATAATTGTAGCATCCAGCCTCTCGGGCCGGATCGCTACAGTGTGGAGCCCAGCCTCCACCGCTATCACTCCAGGTATTG
>JANQBM010000006.1:30994980-31008754 GCA_025594535.1 Erythroxylum domingense
TTATGCCTACCTTAAAAGTTGACCATTGACCATTCAGTCCCCACGTTGTACGAGGAGCTTTGATTATTATGTATATATATAATAAATTTGTTAAAAATATATTATTGGTTATGAGAAGGTTGTCATATTAAAAGTTGATGTACGTGGTCCTATTCTTACTGCTAGTATTTGACGTCACGTCCCCAAACTCGTGCAACCCATTGAAAATTGTCTAATTTAATAAGCTAGCACGTCATTGAAAGGAAAAATTAAGTTGACAGAGATTTTGGTTTGCTGATATAAGGTAACGATCCCGATATGTATTAAAGATAAAAGTTTGTACTTCCAGAGCCAAACTTCCCTTACCAGGCATAGTGATATGTTCATTTACGGACTAAATTGGTTCACCTTTTTATAAAAAGCACAACCTTCAATTGATGTTGCGTTAACAGGTACTGTAGTAGTGGTTGGCACTTGGTAGTGGCTTACGATGTCGTCTGCGCGGCATGTGGATTGAGGGCAATCAAGTATATATTGTACTATAACAAGAATTCTGATTCAATCATGGGAGGCAGCCATTATAGCTAAATATGAGAGTAGTGGTGGTGCCACACATCACGTGCATAATTGCTCTAAACAGAAGCTGTTGTGTAAAATATATCTCGGGGCTCAAACCACTATGTAAGATCAGCTCTTCAGAGTTGGATTTGTTTTTTTGGATTTCTTTTTAACAAAGATTCGCACAGTTTTAAGCCTCTTTTATTGCTAAGGATTGAATGTGAGTTACAGAAACACTGCATGAATGACCTAAATATTCGAATTCCAGGTCCTTTTTTTACTGAAAGTTGAAAGAAAAAACGGCAGAAAGAATGCGAATGATCAAAGCATAAGGGCCTGTTTAGTTAGATGTTAATTAATAGAACAGAAGAAAAAAGAAAGGAATAATTTATAATGGAATGGAATATAATACAGTAAAAAGTTATTTGTGAGGGATGAAAGGGTCCATAATATAATGTAATGAAATATTGTTTGGAAGATGGATAAAATGGAATGTAATGTATAATAAATGATTATTATACTCTTGATATTAAAATGGTTGTTACAAAAAGTTTAACGTTACGATTTTAAAACAGAAATCATGTTCAATTAAAAAGTCACGCACAACTATGACAAATGATGTTTTTTATATTTTTATTTTAAAATAATAAAATTTTTATTATTAATTATATACAGTTTATTATTAATTATTTAATAAATTTTATTCTATTATATGTAATTTATATTTAAAAATTATTTATTTATATAGAGATATATACAAATAATTAAAGAATAATTTTTATATATTTTCTATTTTCATTAATAAAAATTTTATTATTTTGTTATTAATTATATACAATTTTTATTAATAATATAAAAATATTATTATTAGGGTAAGGAGAAATAATATAAAAATATTATTAATTATATAAAAGAGTTTAGGGTTAGAAGAAATAATTGATATTAAGAAAAATTATTGAGGGTATATTAAGTCATATGTATTTATTAATTTACGTTCTATCATAAACTCTCAAAATATAAAATTTTATATTTTCGTTATTTAGGATAGAATGTAACGCAACATAAAACCCTCCACTTCCATCTTATTCTATATTATGAAACTCTTAACTAAATGATGCGTTACGTTTCGTTATATTCCAAAATCTCCAACCAAATAGACCATAAAGCAGCGACAGCTCCTCAACCCAACTCAACGGTCCCCATTCATTCCAACATAATTTTATTGAATAATGTTCAGTGTCTGGGACTTTTTTTTTTTTACTAAAGAAAAAATAGTACACAAATTACAAAGCGAGTCGTGGGAATTGAATCCCAGACATATCCTCAAGAAGAAGAGGAAGGCACCCAGAGGGTGTGGTATCGAAGCGTGTGAGTCCGATATCAAACTGTTCAGCATAGGTCGTTAGCCAGTCAGCGCATCTGTTGCCTTCTCGATAGATGTGACGATGAACAACAGTCCAGTTCCGAGTAAACAGTTCGTGAATCCCCCTCACTATAGGAATGAGAGACGTCGAACGGTCGACAGCGGAGGAGATTAAGTTGATCACGGCGATGGAATCTACTTCCAGCTCGATCCGTCGATACCTCAAATCTCATGCGAGAGTAAGACTGGTAAATACGCCCCATAGTTTCGCTGTGGGACTATTATTCTATTCAATATATATTTTGCATGTCAATATTACTATTCATAAGCACGTAAGAATAATATAATAAAAAGAAAATCAGCAATATCCAAAGGTAACCTTTTTGAGGTTGCCAAAGAAAGGTAAAGAGAATCGTAACGTAAATGCGCAGGGTTAAAATCCAATGAGTTGGGGCCCACCATTCCACTGTAAACGCGGCAACGCATATGTCAGACGAAAGCAAGCAGTGTGTGGCAGGAAAAGGACGAAAGGAGACAATAGCCATTGGCCATGGTTACTTTCCTTTTCCTTTTTATTATTTATTACATTAATTTCCCACCATTATAGCCTACATTTGGAAAATAAAATACGTCACAAAGTCAACACCAATAGCAACAAATCCAACATCAAATTTGAACATTTCAAAACAATAACCTACCGCTACTCTGCAAAATGCTTTGGAAGTAAACTGGGTGGAGAGTGGAGACCACCTCCCACAGTCTCCATCTGCCAACCCTACCCATTCCCTCTTGTAAGAAAATGTTTTAATCAAAATGCAACATGAGACACCTTTTCGTTGCCCGCCTGTCTGTTCATAATTAAAATACACCCAACCCAATTCCAGACAAAACCAAAGAATAAAAACCTCATGCATCATTCAACACAACCACGTTACTGTAATAACTTATGTCACCTTATCAACACAATATAAACGCATAACATATAAAGTAAGAAAAATGCGAACGCATAGAAAGAAAGATTTGATGATAAACCACAAAAGTCTACAGTTGCGTGGATTACGGTCGTCTCGTTACGCTGCCAAATTAATAAGCTTGTCTCTCCCTCTCTCTCTTTCCCCGTATCTTCCTATCTTCTTGCTCCCGCAATTCTCGGCCAATTGAGAAATTATTCTGAGACTTCCAAGGAAATGAAAACTTAAGAGAGTGGAGTGATGATTTTAGACACTAGAAAGTGACATTAAACATTCCATTTTTTTTTTTCCCTTCATTTTGGGCATAAATTCAGCCTTCTTCATTTTAGAGCTCTGCATTTTCGTTTTGCCCTTTAAAGTTTCTTGTTGGTTTTTGTGGGTGAGGGAGTGTTCGGACCCGGGTCGGGTCAAGCTCGGTCGGAGATGGGGTGTGTCAGCTCGAAGCAGACGGTCTCAGTGACGCCGGCGATAGACCATTCTGGTAGGTTCAACTCGGGTCGGATCAAAGTCGGGTCGGAGTTCGACAAGAGTTGTCAGAAGGGTTACTGTGGGAACAACGAGAACACTAATAATAACAAGAAGAAGAAGAAGAATGGGGAACTGAGTTGCGGAAGCGAGTTGGGTGAGTCAGGGAGGGCGAGTTCCAATGGTGACTCCTTGAGCTTTAGGCTGAGGAATTTACACAAGTATATCGAGGGTGAGCAGGTGGCCGCCGGTTGGCCCGCCTGGCTCAGCGCCGTCGCCGGCGAGGCCATTCAGGGATGGATTCCTCTCAAGGAAGATGCTTATGAAAAATTGGAGAAGGTTGTTTAATACATTCTTGAAAAGCTATGACTTTTCTAAACCAATGAAAGGCCACACGTTAACTGAAATTCAAAATTTAGAGTTTTAACAGGTTTGCTTAGTTTTATTTTGTTATAAATGGTTTCTATACTTTGATATAGTAAGGTATGGTGGTCTTATATAGTTCGGCAAGAAATTAAAGAAACCGCGCTTTTTGACTGGTTTGAAGGAATTAAGGGATTGATGATCCTTGTAGATTTGAACAGCCCAGAAAAATCTTTTTCATTATCTTTTTGATAAGGCTAATGGTAGCAGGAATACATGATCTTATTGAATATTGAGATTAATTGGACTCTGTTGATTATTTAATCACTGTATACTGTTGATGCTTTGTCTGGATAATGAACTTATTTGGTTCTCTGTTTTTGCTTTTTCCATAGATAGGGCAGGGTACTTACAGTAGCGTGTTCCGAGCCCGTGAGGCTGAGACTGGAAGGATAGTTGCTCTGAAGAAGGTTCGGTTTGACAATTTTGAGCCTGAGAGTGTTCGATTTATGGCAAGAGAGATACTGATTCTTCGCAGGCTTGATCATCCCAATATTATGAAATTGGATGGATTAATAACTTCAAGATTATCCTGTAGCATTTACCTTGTCTTTGAGTATATGGAGCATGATATCACTGGACTCTTGTCTTGCCCTGATGTCAGGTTCAGTGAATCACAGGTAATATCCACTTTGCCTTCTCGATTTCTTCTTTATAAAAGTCTGAGACAACCACGCGAAACTAGTCCTGCCATAGTGTGTAGCATCCCATTTCTACATTCGCGATGAAGTTATTTCTTCTCATTGACTACATAGTGGAGGCTTATAACTTAAAAACCAATATGATATTGGTGATTATTTTGCTGATATGTTGTTTCATCGTCTTAGTTGTTTATTCTTGTGCTGACTAAGGCTATTCTTCTTCGTTGTAGATTAAGTGCTACATAAAGCAATTGTTATCTGGACTAGAGCATTGTCACTCGAAGGGTGTAATGCATAGAGATATAAAAGGATCTAACCTTCTTGTAAACAATGAAGGTATACTAAAGGTTGGAGACTTTGGGTTAGCAAATTTCTGCACTTCAGGGCAAAAGCAACCACTAACTAGCCGTGTTGTGACTTTATGGTATCGACCTCCTGAACTCTTACTGGGTTCAACTGATTATGGAGCATCTGTGGACCTTTGGAGTGTTGGATGTGTTTTTGCTGAGCTTCTCCTAGGGAAACCCATCCTTCAAGGGAGAACAGAGGTAATCATCTAACTTAAGTTGTGGTCCTATTACCTTGCTACTTCCTATGTTATGGACAAAATGTTCTAATGGTAGATGTTACGTCATGGAAATTACAAAAGGCTTACTGAAAGCAACTATTGTTTCACCATGTTCTCATACTGAAAAGGAATCAAGAGACGTGAGGTTGTCAAAATGTTTTTTCTGCTTAATCCTATACTAGAAGATTTCTGTGCTGATTAATTCTCACAGGAATTTGATTACAGAGCCTATATTTTGAAGACTTCATATAAAAGAATCACATGAATTCATAGTCATAACAAGGTATAGACAGGTTATGTAGAGGAACAGACGTACAAATTAAAGATGAATTTGCATGACCGCTTTCCAGTATGCATGAATTTGCATGACTACTTTCCAGTATGCATCCTATCTCACACCTTATGCTATCCTAAAAGAAGAAGCATTAGCATTTTCTAGAAGTTATACCAATATATTACATCGTGAAGACCACTGAACTAATGCCCAGTCTAAGTTACCCCATGCACTCCACTGCTAGAATTATCAGCAACGACCCCGGAGTATGAGAAGTAGCTACAAAAGAATTAGGGGGATTCCTTAATTACAAGAAGTCAGTTGGCTGTTTTTAGCCTGGGTAACAACTATCTACAATTCTTAGGTTATATCGAATTAAAATTTGGCAAGGTTTTAGTATGTACAGCATGATTCTGGCCCTTTTTTACTGTTAAACAGGGCAATGAGAAAGGATGCAGTGGCGGCGTAATATGGTGCATTCCATATAACATTAATATTTTCATTGAATTCTTGAAATAAATGTTGATTTTATTCCATTTGAAGCTTGTGTACAAAGAACCTGTTGTTTCTCCTTCAGGTTGAACAATTGCACAAAATTTTCAAGCTTTGTGGGTCCCCACCTGATGAATACTGGAAAAAGTCAAAACTTCCTCATGCAACTTTGTTCAAACCTCAGCAACCTTATGATAGTTGTCTTCATGAGACATTTAAGGATTTGCCAACAACTGCAGTGGACCTAATAGAAACTTTGCTTTCGGTAGAGCCATATAAACGTGGGACTGCGTCCTCTGCCCTTACTTCTGAGGTACTACTATCACCTATGAAATTTTACCGGCCATCATGGAAAATAGCCTTGACTATTGTGACAATGCAAACTCAAATTCCTTGATCAAGTTCTTTTAACCATATACTTCTAAGTTCATTTCAATCTGTATGTTGCTCCAACTCAGTATAATGTGTTATCATCCTCAAACAAGTGCATTTCAAAATTATTGCATTCACAGCTTGGTAGTTCTGCGGTATTATTTGTCTTTTGTTTGTATCACTGGGATCATCTAATTCATTTTTGTTTTCAGTATTTCACAACAAAACCTTATGCCTGTGATCCATCAAGCTTGCCAAAATACCCACCTAGTAAAGAGATTGATGCAAAAAATCGCGAGGAGGGGAAAAGGTATGTCCATGGTGCCTTAAATTGTGTCTTAAAGGAGATGTTGCTGTCATGAGCACTGATGATTTTTATTTTTCATTTTTTTTGGATGTTATGGAACTCAAAAAATGCCATCCACTGAAATCCAACAGGCACAATTTAGGACAACGAGCACAGTTTTGGATTCAAATGTTTCCAAGATCATGTTCTGACATTTTCTCTCGTGCAGAACTGCCAAATACTTTTGGGACATATAACATTAGCATATTTTGCATATCTATTGTTTAACAAGTTGTCTGCTCTCACGGGTAGCTCTGCTATGTAATATGGATTATACTAACATTAGGTTGTAATCGGTTTGAAACTTCCAGGAAAAAAGTCAGTGGGAGAGTTCGTGGTGGTGAAACAAGAAAACCAATGAGGAAGCAGTCTGGAATTTCTAAATTGGTACCATCAGAGGTTCTTCTTTCTTCTCTCTCTCGCTCTCTCTCTCTATCTATCTTACATGTTTGAGGAAACTAAGTCTATGTTCTTTCAATCTTCTAGGATCTGGCAGCTCGAGGGCAGGGTGCTCAACTTAGTACTAATTACACTTTACGTATTCCGAAGGGAGGAGATGGCAGGTCAGGTGGGGAGTCACGGAAATCATCACTTGATAAATTGGAAGAGATCTTCCATGTAAAGAATGCATCCCAAGGAGATGTTCCCTTCTCTGGGCCATTACAAGTTTCTAGTTCAAGTGGCTTTGCATGGGCAAAGAGGCGAAAAGATGATACTTCTGCAAGATCCCACACCAGGTCCATTTCAAGAGGTCATATTGCTAATGGATTGGAAACCAATTTCCAGGAAAAGATTAATCTTGATACTAAGAGGCATGATAATGTGGATGGCTCATATGGATTACGCACCAATTCTAGAGGCCATGATTCATATGAGATATCAAAGCGTGGTTTACAGAAACAATGGAGCCAATTTGAACGTCCAGACTCCTTTGATACTTCTGAGGAATATCATTCCCAAGACCTGTCATTGGCACTTCTTGCAAGAGAGGAGATGGATGCCAAGAGAAACAATTTGGTACGTTTATCATCAGAACACATCTAATTATAAACAAAAATAGATTGAAGTTGAAAGGAAACCTTTTTACAATTTTGCAATTAAGTAAAGAACTTTGTTACATTAGTAGGCTACATGCGAATGAAAATTTGTTCTGTTACTGTTATTGGAATGGAGGAAAGAAATATGCTTATTGTCAATTCAGTAACACAAGTGATTAGACATATGGTTATTGGGCTATTTTTCTTAGGGAGAAAGATTGGTGGCCATTAGTGGTCGTCACTACTATAAATAGTAAAAAATATTATTTTTATGAAATAATTTTTTTTATTTAGTAAATACAGCTACTAATAGCCAACAATTGATGACCACCTAATTGGTTCCTTGTCTTAGTTGTGGTACATTTAGAAAACCCAAGATTAAGTTCCACATTCATTTTAGTACTAAAAAGATTCTATTCATGTCAATGCATTTACAAACCTCTTTTGTTCCCTGTTCTCTGTTTCCACTGAGAAGTGTTGAAATGTTTTAGAACCATATACGTTTTATAAAAGAAGAGGATCAAAACCTTTGGACTAGTTTTGAGGTTGCATAGGATGGGTACCCTTTAAGTATCCTGAGATGGATGAGCAATATGGAAGCAGCATAGAATTCAAGTGGCTGTTTGATGTGGCTTGCAACGTGGGATTAGAGAAGGAAGAATGATTTTGTTCTAGCGACAACAGGAATTGTGTGGTAATAATGTGTATAATAATTATTTTTTTTCTAATCAATTTTTCTTTCCTTCTTTCTTTAGAAGGATTCGCATTTTGGCTCAAATAGACCTTTTAATTAAAGTAGGTTGCCAATGTCATCATAATCTAGATACAGTAATTAAATTGGTTCTATTAGGTGTTCCATATTCTTTATGTTTTCCAACGTTATTTATCAAGCTAATTTAGTGGTAATGTTGGAACCGAACAGAGTTTTCAAGATCAGGGGGACAAGGTTGATTTCTCTGGACCCATACTGTCTCAATCGCATAGAGTGGATGAACTCCTAGAAAGACATGAACGCCACATTCGCCAGGCAGTTCGAAAATCATGGTATCAAAGAGGTAAGAAGATAATTACAATCTCTAATGAGAAACTTTATTTCAGACATGGGAGACATTTCGCTACTTGACAAGTTTTTAGGAGAACCATTTGTGTTATTTTATCAAAGAATTACATGGGGAAATGTCATCAATGGTTGGCATGATGGCTGGAAATGATTTTAGAGATTTTGGAAACTGCTGTAGGTTTAATGGGGTGGTATGCATGCTTACCAGCATAATATATTTTCTTTAAAGTTCTTCAAGTACAATGGCTCAAGCATCTTAACATATGATTCTTTTTAGTTACAGGTAGGAGACATGAGAAGTGATCATCACTGCTTATGGTTAGTTACTCTAGGTCCAATGTTGGATTAATGTAAGTGGAGAAGTGGAAGTTGCTGCTAGAAACCAGTAATCAAGACTCATATCCTCTGGAGGGAAAGGTTAAGTCTACTTGACACAACACTAGAAGCAGGGAGTCAAGCAATCAGTTGAGGGACATTTCTATTGCTTGGAGTGGTGATGAATGAAAATATGGAAGCCACAAAGTGATGAAATTAGTTTGTGCATACCAAGTAGCGAGATAAAAATGATAAGAATGAGTGGTCCCTGCCATGGCAGACCTATCCTGCTTTTCCTACAATGATCATTGAATTGATTCTTTTCTTTTCTTTTCTTTTTTTCTTTTTTCATGAAGGCCCTCAAGCTTAAATTAAAACTTTGCCAGTGACTCCATAGTAGGCTCAGTCCTTTGGCTCTTTTTCTTTCTTGAACTTTCACTTTTACTTTTTTAACTTTTTTCTTGATTCTTTTCTTCTGCTTTGTCATATCTACCTCCCTATGTATAGTGTAAGTAACGGTTATTTATCCCAAGAAAAATATATATTTCAAGTAAGTAATGGGTATTGGAAACTTCGAAATGTGTGATTCAGGTTAGTGGCAATGAACAGATAACATCTTTATTCAAGAGCAGTAATATGCTTCTTCCCCCACCACTAGAGGTAATTGAAAAAGAAGGAAGCTTCTTAGGCTTGGATCAAAAGGAACCTATGAGCCCTTGTGTTGGGATAAAAGCTTACAAGGTGGAGAATCTTGTGTTGGGATAAAAGCTAACAAGGATGGGGATAAGTGGGTAACAAGTCCTTTTGGAGGGGGAGGGGGCTTCATAGACCTTTTCATTTCTCAATTACCTGGCATATGCATCTATGAACCATTCCACAAGGTTTTATGTTTCTATTCACTCTGTATCTTGGTAAATAACTCAGTTTTATAATTGAAGTCCTCTTTGTTGACGAATGAGCTTACTAAGTCTATACGTTTATTTATGAAAAGAAAGACTCTTGTTGTGCACAGATAGGATTATAATAAACTTGCAAATAATTAGTTAATGTTTTAATTTAGTTTTGTAAGTTATCTGGATTCCTTAAATTGTATTTCGAACATATTAAAAATATATGTATTTCGAACATACTAAAAATATCTTTCTATTTTTATAAAATTCAAGCAATTTAATCATAAACTTTGTAAATACGATATTTCATTATTTCAACACACATGCATTCAGCGGTTGTAATTCGTAAGGTCTTTCTAAAACCTTCAAATATAGAGAAAGTCATGTTCGAATCTTCATGATTTCACAATTTCTTTTTCTGAAAATATTATAAGGTGAGTTATGTTAAGGAATTGAAAGATTTGTCAGATAATTTATGGTAAAAACGTGTGGTTAGTGGATTATTGCGTACTTCTAAACGTATATCAGAAAGATAATAAATATATTACTTCGTTTTTATTTTTATTTTTATTTGTAATAACATTTTGTATCATAACATTATTAAAATAGTAATCATTGCACTCGAAAGTGGTAACAAAAATAAGGTAAGTGCTTATTTAGGCATTTTGTATAATGTTAAAGTAAAAATTACACATTTAATTAATATTTAAATTTTTTAAATATTAAATTAATGTCCGATGGGTTTAAATTGTCTAATTATGATATAACAATGACTAAATTTACAACTCATATACTAAAAGCAACCCAAAAAAAAAAACTCAGATAAGGTTTAAGATACTGAACAGCATTATTTTGAAAATATCAAGATACTATTAGTACTAGTTTGAAAATGTTAAAATGTAGATAATAGTAAAGATTAATTTAAACTTCTAAAAAAATGTTAAAGGGATAATTTATACTTTTGCTCTTAGACATATGTAAAGTGCAAAGTGCCTCCTACACTGCATATACATATATTTTGCTCCTCACACTAAGCTGGGATGTTGCTCCCACGTGAAGTACCGGGTACTTTGTGGCTCCTAATCCTTACACTTGAACTGTTCTGTTTCGGTTGGCTTGGCCATCTGATGGAAATTTGAGGCCTAACTTAAGTCTTTCCTTATCTTAGAGTGGTCCCTATGTTACATTGGAGATTTTCCTAAGATACCTCGTGGTTAAAACTAAGAAAAAAACATCATTAAATGTCATAAAAATTTATTAACGATCCCATCCCTATGTCTCAGTTTTGATTTTTGAGTCCCGGTATGATCACACCTAAGAGCAAAAAAAGATTTGACATAGTTATATCTAAACATTTTAAGGGTAAATGACTATGCAATTAATAATAATAATTGTTAAGGGAGCCATGGATCCATGCATTACATTCATGGCAAGGCAGTGGAAGTGTTGGAATCAAAATTTCAATGTCATGACATCCCCAGAAAATCCAGAATCTATGTGCATGTATAAACAGATTATAAGAATATGAAATTACAGCATATCCCTTGCAAATACTCATCCTTTCTTAAATCTTCTCCTGTTTGGATTGTAGCAAACACCAAACACTTTCCTTAGCCTCTAGAGAGCATGCAAAGATGAAGAAAAATTAGTGTGTAAGGGTGGTTAGAGCACTAAACAAGATGAATTCAAGTAGATGCTTTAGTGAGAGTTAGATCAAGACCAAGTTTTATATAATTAATCTCATGCAACAATTGCTTAAAATTGCATGAAAAAATCTCAAGATTACTCATCTCAACTTCTAGAACTCTTTTGGACCCTTAGCCTCTCTATTGAGTGTGTTTTTGGGTAAAAATTCATATATACATAAGTGAAGAACTCACTTATGTACCATCTGTCATTAAGTCGGTCACGATCGTGGCCTATAAATCCACGATCGTTTATAGGCCATGATCGTGGCTTATTTAATTGACAGTCATTTACACTTTGTTTTTATCCAATCTTTTATGCGTGTGACCCTTAAGTTCCCAGTTATTTTGGTAACTTGAATTAAATTTTAATCTGAGAAAATCATAAAGGGTTTCATGATGCCAATTTATCAAAATGTAAGTGGATTAACACTCAAACTCTTCGATACTTAATTATTTGACTTGCAAACCTTTCCATAGTCAATTACCATGCAATTAATCCCTTCACCATCCTATACCCCACTTAGTTAGGAGTATGGGCTATGTGTTAACTCCTACTAGACTGACTATGTCAGATCTACTCCGAGTGATGTTAGTACTTGTCCTGGAATTCTTATTACTCTTTTCATGACACATAATTGCTCTAGTTAGAGACTCCCGAGTAATGACCCCGACAAGAGGTTGTGGGTATCACCTCCTTCTATCAGGAGTAGTGAATCATTTATTGGCTACCCAATTACATTCGAATACCAATAGTTATACCCAATCACTACCCTATGAGCAACCTCATCTTGAGGCAATAAGGAATAATGTCAAAACACAAGATTAGTATCCAAGATATCCTTGAGTACCTCAAGTCTAAGTATATTTGTACCATTGTTATAATGAGATTAATCACTGACATTTGATAGATCATCCATATGATAATCGCATAAAGGGTCATCCAATGTACTTACTACTCTTAGTAAGCATCCACATGTTAACTTTAAACACTCATGCTTGGAATTTGTGAGATCCACTGCTTGATCAAATCAAGGAGTATAACATGTGCTAGTCTATCAGGATTAACAATGTCCTGTCTCATTAATCCTATGACTAGGGATAATTTAGATACTAACGTAATTGCACATGATAGGAATCTCATTATCATGATCTCATCATGATTTCCTTTACAACTTTCTTTATTACTAACTCTCTCCACCTCTATAGTGTTATCTGCTAGAGCTTTGCATTCTTCTTGAACTTAAATCTTGCTTGAACATCTTCATTCCACCACCAAGACTCCCTCATACTTGTAAGGTATCGATCATGCATCTCATACATAATATATATCAAATATATGCAGCATAAATAAAACAAAATCTCAAAAACCATATCTACTCATGTATATAGATATAGAAAAAACAAAAACATGAAATATAAGATGTTTACATACCTTTCTAATGATCTCCTTCGTTCTTTAATCTTCTCTGCATTGGATTGTCATAAACCACAACGATCAACGTAGACCGTCTCTAATGAAAGTCCATACGAAGATAGAAGGATGAAACCTTACTAGAAGATGGCTAGAATTCTTTCTTTGTGCTAGCAAAGACAAGAACTATTGAAAGAGTTAGAGAGAAAAAGTGTATGTGTAAGAAAAAAAGAGAGAAAAAGTGTATGTGTAAGAAAAAAAACCTTTCTTTTTCTTTTTTTTCATTTGTGTTTTATACAAGATGCACAAAAATCATCTTAATTTTTTGCACCATTTGGCCTTCCAAAACCCCCATCACTAATGGAAAGTTATGGAAGTTAATGTCATTAATTGCATGCAATAATGGATTATGGGAAGTTAATGACCATGAATAGCATGCATTAATGGAAGCTAACAATACTTGTTTCTAATCCATTCCATGCAATGTTTTCTACCACGATCACATTGTGATACAATCCCGAAACAGTCTTTCATATCTTAAATCACTATTCACGACCATTTTACTCATCCTTCGGATCTTCTATATGTGTGACCCATTAGGTTCTCAGTAATGTTGGCCACTTGAATTAACACTTAATTCAAGTAAGTCAAGAGCTGTATCTAGCAACACGTCATGACTCCCAATTGACTGGGAAGTCAGTGGTTTGACTACGAACCTTCCATATGTATTGTTGCCATGCAATTTTTCCTTTCACCATCTATACCCCACTTGGTTCAGAGTATGGTCAAAATGTCAACTCCCGCTAGACCAACTACATCATATCTAGTCTAAATGATATTAGATCTTGTCCTAAGGATCTCATTACTCTATGTATCATTGAAGACACTCTTCATTACACATATCTGCTCTGGTCAGAGACT
>JANQBM010000006.1:31008854-31023169 GCA_025594535.1 Erythroxylum domingense
CCAATCTTAATAGAACAATGACTAGGAACATTTAGGAATAATACATAAATGCAATATGAATTTCATAATTATAATCTCATTATAATTTCATTTGCAATATACAATTATTCCATGGACTTTATCATATACATCTAAATATTACAAGATAAAGAATGCCTTTAAGTAATTTTTCACTAAACTACAACCAAAGCGATTGGCTATAGGGCATAAATCAACAATTATAACTACTATTTTATTCGTACATTTTGGATTGTTAGCTCCTTGATTTTTTTGCAGGAACATTGCAAAAAATAATAAAGCCCCAAACTATATCCGAAATCTTAACTTTTGGCTTGATATTTTCAACTTTGGAGCCGCTGGAGGAATCAATCTGAGAGGTGATTAAGAAATACAAAAATGAATGACTGCACAATTAAAACACTGTTGCTCATTCAACTACTGGATAGAGACCAGGGGTGAGACCTTTTTTTGTTGTTTGGTAAACACCAATATTTCACAACTTTGGCAAAATGATGGTGGCTTGTTTTGGCTGACCATAAGATTATCTATCCTATATGCTGGAATTATTTAAATGTATGCTGGAATACAAAGTTTGCATTGGACAGCCTTGGTTTTATGTATGAAACGTTATATTATTTACATGTTGTATTTTAAGGAGTGTTGGACGTAATTGCATGACTTAAACAAAGTCTTATATGGCTTGAACATTGTTTGGACAGCCTTGCGTTAGTGGGCATTTTTGCTTTGCTAATCAACTTGGACATTGCATGGCTTGAACAAAATGGTTTCTTGATAGTTTCTCGATGTGCTGGATGAGAGTTATGCATAGTTTGAACGCATATGGAATTAATACGTTGTTAATTAATTGTACAATTTCTCGCAAACTATCCAAACTGTCTATAACTTGTCCCAACTGTTAGGGATTTTATCTTTCAGTAGTTAATGTCTGTGTTGTTAGTTAATCACTTTGCTTTTAGTTTAGTGAAAAATTACTTAAAGGCATTCTTTATCTTGTACATGTTTAGATGTATGGTAAAGTCCATGGGATAATTGTACATTGCAAATGAAATCATAATGAGATTATAATTATGAGATTCATATTGCATTTCTATATTATTCCTAAATGTTCTGAGTCATTGTTCTGTTAAGATTGGACATTAATAAAACATAAAAAGACTAGCACACGTTTTGTTTTTCCTTATAAAGGAAGTAGTCGTTCTCATAGGCTAAAGTATATAGATACTTAAACAAACGCATAGGTGCTTGCTAGAGAACAAGTTCACTGAACAGACTCGATATGGAAAATCCATTTGGAACATTACTTGTATGTCTATGGAATTCTCATAGTGATGATTGTATAAGTGATCATTTGACTTGAGGTCATCAAAGTTATCTTGTATGAGGATTGCTATATTTTCATGCTACTTATGATCTATTTAATCATAGGTCATTTAATCGATAGTCTTTGGACGTAGCATGAACTATATGGAGGTAGTTATATGATCAAGATAGGATTCATTACCTTAAAGTAATTAGGAAGAATGTTTCGTTGTTCTCGATTAGTATGGATTCAGGAAATCCTTGACTAAGGTGAAATGATGCTTTGTAAATAGTTTACAAATGTCATTAATTGAATCGATAGCTAATAGCGGATAACTAATATGATTAGACTCAAAAATAAAGTAGACATTAATTCCATGCTCTATGTCTAATTGAAACATTGGTTGATGAAAGGATTAAATTATACGGAGGTTAGTCAAAACCACTTTGACATTCCTAAATATTTGGGTGGTCATGATGCGTTGCTAGATGCCAATCTTGATCTATGATTATAAATTGTTTAATTGGAGAATTAAAGATAAATTAAAAGGAGTTTTAATTTATCTAATTCTAATTATGAATTAGAATTAAAATTTATAATCATTGCCAATATATTTGGGAACCTAACGGATCTCACATATAGAATGAATTGAAGAGAGGAAAGTTAATTTAATTAAGTTGGACTTGATTATAAAGTTTGAGAAAATTTATGACTAAATATGATATATTTAATAAATAATATAGCTAGCATGTTAGTAGATCCATTTACAAAAGACTTGCCTATATGTGTGTTTGCAGAACACGTCTCCCGCATGGGATTGTTAGGAGCCTAGCTTGATAAGATTAATGGGAGTTTGTTATTTTGTTTTGAACATATTAGTACTTTGTATGGATTGCTTATGACTTATATATATGAAACATGCATAATGATGTTTGAAGTCACTTATTGTTAATATTAACATATATATGTTGATGTATATATGTAGTTTGACAAAATGATAGGTACAAAAGAGACAAATGTGTAGTCTCAGTTGTTGTACTGCATACATGTTGTTTTAATGGTTAGTGTTGTATTTCAACATCTCCAGGGCTTAATCATATGTAGTGTATATATCCTATCAATATAATATTGCATATGATTTATTTGATTGCTTTTTGGATGATGGAGATTGGTATGGTGGTTTGATTATATTGTCCAAGTGAGAAAATGTTAGAAATATATGGAAATAATATAATCACAACTTTAATTCCATATTCATGACCATTAATCAAATTGCCTAATGTATGTTTAATAACTATAATAGGAAGATTAATAATTTACTAATTACATTTGAGGCACATGGTAGTACCCTAATAAATATATGTTGGTTCATTAAACTATAGTTCATAACATCCTTGAAATGGCACGAGTATGTTTTTCTACCCTATATGTTATTCCTTATAACATGTTTTACCCCAACATGTTATTCCTTATAACATGTTCTACACCTTAGGGTAGAACATGTTATAAGGAATAACATATGGTGATATTGTGTGGATATAGAGTGGGTGTGAAAACAAAAAAATTGGTTCTTCTACTATAAGCTTCCTCTCATGCACAAGGTTTATTGATATTGATAGGTTGTGGTGTCCAAAATGGAGAGATTGCATCAAGAATCCATGCCAAACATTGGAGGTATGTCAATCTTATTGTGTAATTAATGCTCTAAATAAAATGTAGATTTTGGCTTTGTGATTATTGATGATTGCATTTGTGTATAACACCACTTCCATTAGAATCGACAAAGAAATCTCCAGACTGAGACAATTTTTGGGTCTTGAGATTCTTGGGCGAAGCAGAGTAGGAATCATCAGAAGCGTTGCTAGTGGAATATGTTGATTATGTAGACAGTCCATGTATCCTTGGAAATCTTATTGCATCCATGCCTAAACTATATCCTCTTTCAATTGTTTCAACTTCAAATGGCAATTCATCCAATGTATAGTATAAGAGATCAAATTCAATTTAACATTTCAAGATAACCTTTTAGGTATTCAATTCAAAAAGTTCTTCTTATCTAACATATCCAATTTAAATAAAGTGTCACCATTGGTACCACAGAAGCTTGTTTCACTCTAGGCATGGTTAGTCCAATGTTTTCTTTTTAATTCCAGTAGTTTTCCTACAAATTGATCGATAACTAGGATTTATAATCATCGAAGTTTTTATCTTTGTATAAATTCGATTTTATTTTTTACAAAATAGAGGGAATGGAGCTTCACTCATGTCTAAAGTTGCTATTAAGTCCCATGCATTAACGTTACACTCTCTCGTCATTATATAGTTCAACGGCAGTGGTGGCTCTAGAAATGACAAGGATCTTCGTGTTGGAGTTGTGTTTTGTTTACTAGAAAACTAATTTATCATTTAAGTTTAATATTTAATTAAAAGGGTAGGTCCCACACTTAATAATAAAATAAATTTTTTTGTTTATTTAATTAAAACTATTTCCTATTGGGTAAGCCATGGTTACATGCATCATATGCATGCGGATGCAGCATAAGTGTCGGAATTAAGATTCTAACACCATGACAACCCAAAACTCACAGAATCTCACATGCATGCAAGGATATATAAAGAACATGAAATAACAAAACTTTTTACCCTATATGTCTCCTCCTTTCTCGTTTCTTCTCCTTATTTAAGTTGTTGCAAACCCCAAACCCTTCCTTAATCACCCAAGAACACGTAAAGAAGGAAGATGAAACAATGTGTAAGGGTTTTAGAACACCAAACTCGATGAATTCAAGTAGATGTTCAATATGGGAGATAGATCAAGATTATCTAGCATGCATATAAAATTTATACAACAATTGCATAAATTTGCATGAAGATAAATCACGAACACTTCTTACTCTCTCCAAAACTCTTCTAGAACCCTTTCTCTATCAATTGACTGTGTCAGAAGTGGAGGAACCTCATACACATAAGTGAAAAACTCACTTATATGTCACTTCGCAGCTTCTATCACAATTGTGGCCTTGCTGGCCACAATCGTGGCATGCCTCTTCTTCGACCACGATCGTAGCCCTATGAGGCACGATTGTGGCTTGCTTAAAATAGACCTTATACACTTGCTTTTCATCCAATCTTTTATGTATGTGACCCTTAGATTCCCGGCTATTTTAGGCACTTTATGATACCAATTTGCCAGAATACAAGTGGATTAACACACAAACTCTTTAATAGTTAATTATCCAACTTATGAACATTTCCATAGACAATTATCGTGCAATTCATCATTTCACCATACTATACCCCACTTTGTTCAGAGTATGGGCTATGTGTCAACTCCCACTTAACTAACTACGTCACATCTAGTCTAAGTGATGTTAGCTCTTATCTTAGGATCTCATTACTCTATGTATAATTAAAGACTCTCTTTATGACACATAATTGCTTTAGCCAGAGACTCCCGAGTAATGATCCTGATAAAAGGCCATGGGTATCATCTCCTTCTATTAGGAGTGGTCATTCCCTTATTAGCTACCCAATTACCTTCAAATACAAATTGATGTACCCAATCACCACCCTAAGAGCGACATCATCTTGAGGTAACCAAGAATGGTGTCAAAGCATAGGATTTATATCCAAGATATCCTTGAATACCTTAAGTTTAAGGATATTTGCACTATTGCTATGATGAGATTAATCATTGACATTCGATAGATCATCCATATGATAATCTCATAGCGGGTCATCCGATGTACTTACTACCCTTATTAAGCATCCATATATTAACTCTAAACATCTCATACTTATAGTTTATGAGATCCACTACTTGATCAAATCAATGACTATAATATGTGCTAGTCTTTCTGGATTAATAATGTCCTGTCTTATTAATCTTATGACTAGGGATTATTTATATACTAACATAATTGCACATGATAGGAATTTCATTATCATGATCTCATCATGATTTCCTTTATGCTATGTTTTGTATCATAGACTTCATTAATTTGATTTAAGATTAATATCAGTTCATATATAAATGAATATCAACTCAATGAAAAGTGCCTCTTACTTTATTAATCAAAATAAAGTTTGTACAAAAGTGCTAAAGGTGATTGCCTTTAAAGCACTACTCTAACAATCTTCCACTTGCACTAAAGCTAATCGCCTTTGTATCTAATATCATAGGCGAGTACACAAAAATCAAATTTTTCTTAAGGAAGTGGCTTAGTCAAAGGATCAGCAATGTTCTGATTTGTGGAAAGCTCTCTATCTTTTCATATCCTCTATCAATTATCTCCCTAATCAGGTGATATCTCATGAGTACATGTTTGGACCTTTGATGAGACCTCAGTTTCTTCGCTTACGCAATAGCCCCATTGTTGTAACAATACAACAATATTAGGTCTACTATGCTAGGGACCACTCCAAGTTCCGTGACGAACTTCTTGATCCAAACAGCTTCTTTTGCCACTTCCACAGTTGTAATGTACTCTGACTCGATTGTCGAATCTGCAATCATCTCTTGTTTGGAACTCTTCCAACTGACTGCTCCACCATTCAGTATGAAAACATAACCTGACGAAGATTTGGAGTCATCCTGGTCAGATTGAAAATTGGCATTCGTATGCCCACTCACTACAAGATCTCCATTTCCATATATTAAGAATATATCCTTAGTCCTTCTCAAGTACTTTAGGATATTCTTGACAACCACTCAGTGACCCTTACCAGGATTCGATTGATATCTGCTCGTATCACTTAGAGCATAAGATACATCAGGTCTTATACATAATATAGCATACATGATTATCCTACTATCGAAGCATACGGGATCATACTCATGCTAGGAGTATTCTAATAGATTTAAGCAAAGCTACGGGGCTAAATGTCTTATCATAGTCAACTCCTTGTCTTTAACGATAACCTTTAACGACTAACCTCACTTTATAGGTAATCACATTACCTTCAATGTCAATTTTCTTCTTTAAAATTTGCTTGTACCCTAGTTTTAACCCTTCAGGTGGGTTAAACAAAGTCCATACTTGGTTTTTATACATGGAATCCATTTCAGACTTCATAGCTTGAAGTCATTTTTTAAAATTCTAAACTCTTCAAAACCTTTTCATAGGTTGTAGGCTCATCATCCTTTATAAGCAATACGTCATTTTGTTCACTTATAAGAAATCCATATCTCTCTGGAACATTACGTATCCTACTTGACCTACGAACATGTTGTGTATCAGAAGGTTCAATTGTTATCTCATGTCTGTGAGCAATAATTTTGGGTTTAGTTAATTGATTTGTATCTGTTTGAGCATCATGAACTTCATCAAGTTCAACTTTGCTCCCACTCTCTTCTCTTAGAAGAATCTCTTTCTCTAAAAAGACAGCATGCTTTGAGACAAACACCTTTTGCTCTAAAGAATTATAGAAATGATATCCAATTGTTTCCTTAGGATATCCTATAAACAGACATTTATCAGACTTCGCTTCAAGCTTATCTGATTGAATCTGCTTCACAAAAGCCTGACAAACCCAAACTTTCATGTGTGAAAGATAGGGCCTCTTATTAGTCCATATCTCATATAGAGTAACTTCAACTGTCTTTGAAGGGACTCTGTTTGTCACATTAACAGTTGTCTCAAGTATATAACCTTAAAAGGATTTCAGTAGATCTACTAAGCCCATCATCGACCTTACCATGTCCAATAAGGTTCGGTTTCTCCTTTCAGCCACACCATTATGTTGTGGTGTGTAAGGTGAAGTCCACTAGGACACTATCCCATTATCTCCGAGATAAGTTAGAAATTCCTTGTTTAAGTATTTACCACCTCGATCTGATCGAATTGTCTTAACACTTTTATCGAGTTGCTTCTCTACTTCATGTCTAAATTGTTTGAACATTTCAGACGCTTCAGACTTGTATCTCATCAGATACACATAGCCATATCATGAATAACTATCGATAAAAGTAATGTAGTATAAAAAACTACCTTTAGCATGAATGGACATCGGAACACATACATTAAAATGTATTATGTCTGATAACCCATCCATTCGTTCACCTTTTCCTTTAAAAGGTAATTTAGTCATCTTGTCTAACAAGCAAGATTCACATGTTTCATATGATTCATAATCAAATGACCCAAAGTTACCATTTTTATGTAGCTTAATCATGCGTTTCTCACTTATATGGCTAAGTCGACAATGCCATAAGTAAGATGATTTTAAGTTATCTAGTTTTTGTCTTTTATTGTCATTGATATTTAAAATTGGATTGGACATATCTAATATATAAATTTTGTTGTACAATGTAGCAGTACGATACAACATTTCATTCAACTTAATTGAACAACCATTGCTTGAAAATGTTAAATGAAATCCCCCTTTATTAAGACATGAAATAGATACAATATTTTTAGTCACAACGGGTACATAATAGCAATTTTCCAAAATTAACTCTAGCCTACTAGGAAGATACAAAACATATGTCCCTACAGCTAATGCATTCCTATAGCTAATGCAGCAACTCTTGCTTCATTTCCCACATATAGGTCTATCTCTCCATTTTTAAGCGATCTACTATTCCTGAGACCGTGCATATCAACACATATGTGTGAGCTACATCCGGTATCTAATACCCAAATGTTATGATAAAAAATAGTATTAACCTCACTAACAAATATCTTACCTGAAGTAGATGGTGGGGCTTCTAATGCCTTCTTATGCTTCAGCGACTCCAGATAGGCTTTACAGTTCCTCCTCCAATGTCCTTCCTTGTTGCAATGGAAGCATATCCCCTTTGGTGTTGTCTCCTTTGCTTCTTCTTGACTACACCTCTCACTAGCTTCTTGAACTTCTTCTTCTTCTATTGGTTCTTCTTTCAAGAACCAGAAGTAGAGTCCACCAACATCACAGCCTTACTATCCTTCTTGATAGTTTGCTCAGCTTTTTTGAGCAGATTAATCAGCTTAGGAATCGTTGTGGATATTTGGTTTATCCGATAGTTAAGCACAAATTGTGAATAACTACCGATCAAACCAGTCAGAATTAAGTCTATACTTAATTTGGCTAATCTCTCAATGTAGCCATTCATCTTCAGTGTATAGTGATCCCTCAGCCATCTTTGAATGAAAAAATAATCTCAAGGTCTCGAACCTTTTATACCGAGCTTGCTCATCAAACAGCTCCCTTAGATGGTAAACTATGGTATGAGCATCTATAACCTCATACTGCTTTTATAGTTTTGATGACATAGAGGCCAGCATTATATAGTTAGCCAACTCAATATCATCCAGTAGCTTCTTGTAAGCTCTCTGATCTTCATTAGATGCATCGACAGTAAGGGGATTGGGAAGTGGTTCATCTAGGACATATCCTAGTTTTTCAAATTTGAGAACAATTCTCAAATTCTGTAGCCAATCTAAGAATTTTGGTCCTGTGAGTTTGTTAGAATCTAATAGGGAGCGTAAGTTCACACTAGAAGACATAGTACAATTCGATAACCTAGAAGAACAAGAGAAAATGTTAGAATGTACACTTAATGCATATCTATAAGAACTTTAATAACATGCATTATGGGTCTCATTATTCTTATTCAAATCCATAGCCCTCACTATGAATTCAAGAAAATTTATAGTTTTCTTAATGGGTCGATATCCGATATCACCAAAAATGACCTTGGGTTTACTCAACAAGCCACTTTGGGTCAATCGGTAGGTATCATTCATACCAATTGCATTCAATTATACAACTATCCACTTGTGCCATCAACTGTAGATTCAACACACTCATTGGGTTATCAACTTTTGATTTATATACATCCCACGTATATAACCAACTTCGCCTCTATCCACGTTGACCTTGGGTTTGCCCAACAAATCAACGCTTCCAGTTAGGACCAACCCATTAATCTGAAAATCTAATTTTCATTATTGTGTAGAGCAGGCTTGGATTTGCCCAACAACCCAACTCTAAAAGAACTCTGGTTCTTGCCATATCAATGGAAAGCGTAAGTCCTAATATTTCAGTTGAGGGATTTGTCTTTTTGTCTCATCAATACTTAGAAGATCTTGATTATGTATATCACATATACATTTAGATTATGGATAACTCAATTAAATTGAGCCTATGTCTATAACTACCCTTAAAATGCATCTAATGCATGTATTACACAAAGGAGGTTTAAAATTAGGTTGAGACTTGACTATGCATCCAAAGTTCGTGATTTTATTCAAATCTTGAACCTAATCTGGTATTAGTGTTAGTCTTGGCTAATCCGAATTAAGAATGTGATTCGATTAGGAACCCTAAAATTAATTATTTTCATGTCTAAACTAAACACTTTAATCCTAGTTCATAAGCCTTTATCTAGTCACACTAGAAATGCTATGTTCTACTTGGATTAATTGTAAATTAATCCCTAGGGTTTCTAAAATTCCCGTACACCAATTAGTCCTCTATAATATCTCTAGGTTATCTCAAATTTATCTAAACAATTTCGGCACATGCCAAAATTATCTTGATGGCCAAAATTATTAAGATAAATAAGTTAGCCTACTAGACACTAAAGAGACTGATTCGATGTTTGGAAAATTTCCAGAGCCCTAATTTCAAGCACATGCATTAAGCATGTTATTTTCATCAAAATAATATATTTCTTATCACATAAGAACCTTATTTAGGTCTCATAACCGAAATACATACATTATAAGTCATTAAGTAAGTCAACTCCATCAACTTTCAAAAAGTTGACCAATGTTGACTTTGACTTTATTTATTAATTGAATCAAATTCAATTAATTCTAGAAAAATTCCAGAGTCTTCTACACATTCTAAATGTATCTAATAAAAAATTCCAGAACCTAATTTTTAGGAATTATTTATTAATAAATATGAAATAGCTAGTACATCATATATGTATGACACTTGTCACATTACTTCTAACACTAGTCAAGCATTACATCATATATGCATAAGAAAACCACTTTAACAACAAGTGTCATGTATCTCATACAGGTGACAACCTCTAATCTTACATGTGCATGCATAAACTTTATAAAAACGATTTTTATAAAAATTAATATGGAATTTTCATGCATGCATGTTCATCACATTTCAAGAATTTCCAGAACTTCATGCATGCATCAAGCTGAAACTAAATTCATAATAAAATAGAAAATAACATTTAATTACATATTTATTTTATAGAAACATGATATAACATCTTATAAACATTTTTTGAAAGAAAAACAGAAAAAAAAATTCTAGAATTAATACGAAATTTTCAAAATCAACACACGCAATCAGTTTTCCAGACAATCCAGAAATCAACATATGAACAGTCTAGATATAAATTCAAAATAAAATAGCAAATGACATTCAATTGCAATATCCTTCTATAGAAACATAATATAGCATCTTATAAACATTTTTGTGAAAGAAAAATAGAAAAAAAATTCTACAATTTACACAAATTTTTTCAAAACAACATGCAAGTCAGTCACAACCCAGCAAACACTTTGCACATGTTCAATACATCATCTATTACATGCACAAACAAGCTCTGATACCACTATTGGGTTAGCTATGGTTGCATGCATCACATGCATGCAGATGCAGTGGAAGTGTCGGAATCAAGATTCTGACACCATGACAACCCAAAAATTACAGAATCTCACATACATGCAAGGATATTTAAAGAACATGAAATAAAAAAACTTTTAACCTTATGTATCTCCTCCTTTCTTATTTCTTCTCCTTGTTTAGGTTGTTGTAAATACCAAACCCTTCCTTGATCACCCAAGAACATGCAAAGAAGGAAGATGAAACAATATTTAAGGGTTTTAGAACACCAAACTTGATGAATTCAAGTAGATGTTCAATATAGGAGATAGATCAAGGTTATCTTACATGCATATAAGATTTATACAACAATTACATAAATTTGCATGAAGATAACTCAAGAACACTTCTTAGTCTCTCTAGAATTCTTCTAGAACCCTTTCCCTATCAATTGAGTGTGTAAGAAGTGAAGAAACCTCATGCACATAAGTGAAGAACTCACTTACATGTCACTTTGTAGCTTCTGTCACAATCGTAGCCTTACTGGCCAAGATCGTGGCATGCCTCGCCTTAGGCCAAGATTATGGCCCTATGAGGCACTATCGTGGCCTGCTTAAAATAGGTCATACATACTTGATTTTATTTGAACTTTTATGTGTGTGACCCTTAAGTTCCTGGTTATTTTAGGCACTTGAATTAACTCTTAATTCAAACACATCATGAAGGGTTTCATGATTCCTATTTACCGGAATATAAGTGGATTAACACACAAACTCTTTGATAGTTAATTATCCAACTTATGAACCTTTCCAACGACAATGACTTTGTAATTCGTCCTTTCACCATACTATACCCCACTTGGTTCGGAGTATGGGCTATGTGTCAACTCCCACTAGACTGACTATATCACATCTAGTCCAAGTGAGTTAGTTCTTGTCCTGGGATCTCGTTACTCTATATGTCATTGAAGACTCTTTTTATGACACATAATTGCTCTAGCCAGAGACTCCTGAGTAATGACCCCGACAAGAGGCTGTGGGTATCATCTCTTTCTACTAGGAGTGGTGAATCCTTTATTGGCTACCCAATTACCTTCAAATACAAATAACTGTACCCAATCACCACCCTAAGAGCGATCTCGTCTTGAGGTAACAAGGAATGGTGTCAAAGCACAGGATTTATATCCAAGATATCCTTGAGTACTTCAAGTTTAAGGATATTTGCACTATTGCTATGATGAGATTAATCATTGACATTCGATAGATCATCCATATGATAATCTCATAGTGGGTCATCCAATGTACTTACTACCCTTAGTAAGCATCCACATATTAACTCTAAACATCTCATGCTTACAGTTTATGAGATCCACTGCTTGATCAAATCAAGGAGTATAATATGTGCTAGTCTTACCGAATTAATAATATCCTGTCTTATTAATCCTATGACTAAGGATTATTTAGATACTAACATAATTGCACATGATAGGAATCTCATTATCATGATCTCATTATGATTTCCTTTATGTTATGTCTTATATCATAGACTTCATTAATTTGATTTAAGATCAGTATCAGTTCATATATAAATGAATATCAAATCAATAAAAATGCCTTTTGCTTTATTAATCAAAATAAAGTTTGTATAAAAGTGCTAAAGGTGATTGTCGTTAGAGCACTACTCTAACAATTCCCACTTTTCCACGTAGTGTTAACATGGAATTGTGGACCTACAAAAAGAAACAAAATTTTATTTTACAAGTGTCAGGACAGCTTAATAAAAGAGTTTGAATTTTTCATTAAGATTTGGTCAAACTTTAACGTTTTCTAAATGGTAGGTTTATAATTGTTCACTCTAAAATGTTAAGAGTCACTATTGTCAATTAGTGAAAAACTTAAAAAAGTGACCCCTTTTACCATTTTAAAAACTATAATAAAGAGAATGTAAAGAGTTATAACACATTTATAGTTTTTCACACATTATGTTTAAAGAATATTTCTTAAGAATCATGACTTATTTACGTAAGAAAAGAATTGTAACAATATAAAAGAGAGTTTCTAAGTATTGAATAGAAAAAGGCAACTTCAAATCTCTTAAATTTGATGAAAGTTTGGGTTATTAAAGATGAAAGAATATAAATATGTCAAAAAGAGTTTAGTGTATCTTGAACATTGTAAATCAAATTAAGACTTCCTAAAGAAGACTTAAAAGACAAGGTATTTGTTAGTGAATTCCTTTTAAGTGTCATTAAAAGGTTGAAATAAACAACTTATCCTTTTAAAAAGTTTAAGGACATGCCATAACTAACTTTGATGGAACATATAAATTACTTCAAAGTCAAAGAAGAGTCCTTAAGTAAAGTAAGGAAGTTAGAAGTAAAAAACCCAAAGCTAATTCTAGTTTAAACAAGTTAACATAAGTTAAGAATGAGAGAAGAATAAGGTTAAAAATAAGAAGAATCAATATGAGAAATGATGACATAGTTTTGATGAAAAAAATAATAAATTTGCTTATTACAAACATTGTTAAAAGATAATCACACCTAATGTAATAGTTTACACTAAATATAAGATGTAGTGCATATAACTAGTTTGAATATATTAAAAAGTTTTTACATCCAAAAAGAAGGAATTAACATAATATAAAAAACATAATAGAGATAGATATACATAAAGAAGAGTTCTTCTTCACAATACCTTTTACTTACAACAACAAGATCAATTCAATTTTAACTTACGTTGGAGATGTCGTATAATCTATGATTAACTATACTTTCATTGTAATTTTTATTAAGTCAAGAGGACTTTACGATGACTAATTTTTGATGACAATCAAATAACAATAATGTTAGAAACAAAAGAATGTCTTTGACAAGATGTTAAGTACACAGACGCAAAGACTATACAGACCCAAACGCAGACATAAAGACTATACAGACGCAGATGCAGATGCAGACCCAGATGCAGATGCAGATGCAGACGCAGATGCAAACGCAAAGACTATACAGACACAGACGCAGACGCAGACGCAGATGCAGATGCAGACGCAGACGCAGACGCAAAATAGAAGCAAAGAAGACATAGACGATACCACAAAGATACACTAGCATGTTAGACAGTTATTTATTCAGAGTTAGTTACAGAACTCAACTAAATGACGGTTACCTAGAAGCAGTTATCAAGAATCAAGAAGCTGTTATCAAGAACAAAGAAGCAGTTAGAGATGAAGACTATAAATATTAGCCGTAGTCGAAGATGAAAAAAAAGCAATGATCAGAGACAGAGAAAAACTGAGACAAGTTAGAAAACTAGATAATCTGAGAGAAAAGTCTTACTGTGCTTACTTAGAATAGAGCGAACATTACTGTAACAAAAGCTCACAATCTTTTTCTAGTGAGAGAAAGAAAAGGTTGATAGCCTGGAGAGGCTAAGAT
>JANQBM010000006.1:31023647-31034528 GCA_025594535.1 Erythroxylum domingense
AGCATGAGATGTGGTAATTTACCATACCTGGACCCGTTTCTCTGGTCCGACCCGTTCTCTGGAAACGGGATGTTACAGTCGAAGTATATAGGAACAAACTTATGCGAGTCCTCTCATCTTGCATCTTGGGACACATAAATTTTGAGAGTTTTATCCCATGAGTCATAGGAAGAAACCCTCGTTTGGACTGCTTCATGCTAAACCTCTTTAGCACTTTATCTATAAATATAGACTATGAAAGACCTAGCAACTTCCTTAATTTATCTTTACAGATCTTTATTCCCAATGTATAAGTCGCTTCTCTAAGTCCTTTAAAAAAAAATTATGAGATAACCAAATGTTGACGAATTGCAAACTTGAAACATCATTTCCTATTAGTAATGTGTCATCCACATATAACACATGGAATATGATAGCACTCCCACTAATCTTCTTGTACACACAGGTTCATTTAAATTTTGTGAGAAACCAAACTCTTTGATTGTCGCATCAAATCAGATGTTCTAACCCCTAGATGCTTGCTTCAATCCATAAATGGATTTCTGAAGCTTGCATATTTTTTCCCCATCTTTGGATATGAAGCTCTTAGGTTATATCATATGCATATTTTTTCTCCATCTTTGGATATGAAGCTCTCAAGTTATATCATATACACATTCTCAGCTAGGTTTTTATTTAGGAAAGTCGTCTTCCCATCCTTTTGCCATATCTCATAATCATAATGAGCAATAATAGCTAGGAGTATTCTAATGGATTTAAGCATAGCTACAGGACTAAATGTCTCATCATAGTCAATGCTTTATCATTGGCGATAACTTTTAGCAACTAGTCTTGCTTTATAGGTAATCACATTACCATCCATGTCAATTTTCTTTTTGAAAATCCACCTGCACCCTATGGATTTTATCCCTTTAGGTGGGTCAACCAAAGACTGAACTTGGTTTTCAAACATGGAATTCATTTTTGAATTTGTGGCTTGAAGCTAGTTTTCATATTATGAACTCTTTAAAGCCTCTTCATAGGTTGTAGGCTCATTGTCCTCTAACAGCAATACGTCATTATGTTCACTTACAAGAAATCCATATCTCTCTGGAACATTACATATCCTACTTGACCTATGAATATTTTGTGTGTCAGAAGTTTCAACTATTGTCTCATCTCCATGAACAACAATCTCGCGTTCAGGCAGTTGATCTACATATATTTTGTGTGTCAGAAGGTTCAACTATTGTCTCATCTCCATGAACAACAATCTCGGGTTCAGGCAATTGATCTACGTCTATTTGAGCATCATAAACTTCATCAAGTTCAACTTTGCTCATGCTATCTTCACTTAGAAGAAACTCTTTTTCTAACAGGACAACATGCTTTGAGACAAACATTTTTTACTCTAAAGAATTGTAGAACTGATATCTAATTATTTCCTTGGGATATCCTACAAAAAGACATTTATTAGATTTTACTTTAAGCTTGTCTGATTGAATCTAGTTCATGTAAGCCGGATAATCCTAAACTTTCATATGAGAAAGATAGGGTTTTTTGTTAGTCCATATCTCATATAGAATAACATCGACTACTTTTGAAGAGACTCTGTTTATCACATAAATAACAGTCTTGAGTGCATAACCTTAAAAGAATTTTGGTAAATCTACTATACCTATCATTGAACTTACCATGTCCAACAAGGTTCGATTTCTCCTTTCAGTCATACCATTATTTTACGGTGTGTAAGGTGGAGTCCATTGGGATACAATCATATTATCCCTCAATAACTTAGAAACTCCTCGTTCAAGTATTCACCAAGTCGATCTAATTGAAGTGTCTTGGAACTTTTATCGAGCTGTTTCTCTATTTCATGTCTAAATTCTCTGAATATTTCAAATGCTTTTGAATTGTATCTCATTAGATACACATACCTATATTGTGAATAATTATAGACAAAGGTAATGAAGTATATAAAACCACCCCTGGTATGAATGGACATCGGACCACATACATCAGAATGTATTAGGTCTAATAACCCATTCGCACGTTCACCCTTTCGTTTAAAAGGTAATTTAATCATCTTGCCTAACAAGCAAGATTCACATTTGTCATATGATTCATAATCAAATGACCCTAAGCTACCATTCTATGTAGCTTAGCCATGCGTCTCTCACTTATATGGCCAAGTCAACAATGCCATAAGTAAGATGATTTTAAATTATCCCGTTTTTGTCTTTATTGTCATTGATATTTAAAATTGGATTGCATATATCTAATATGTAAATACCATTGCACAATGTACCAATATCATATAACATTTCATTCAACTTAATTAAATAATCATTGCTAGAAAAAGCTAAATGAAATATTTTTTTATTAAGACACGAAACAAATAAAATGTTCTTTGTCACAATGGACATATAATAACAATTATCCAAAATTAACTCTAGCCTACTAGGAAGATACAAAACATAGGTTCCTACGGCTAATGCAGCAACTCTTGCTTCATTTCTTACACGTAGGTCCACCTCTCCCTTCTTAAACGGTCTATTATTTCTGAGACCCTGCATATCAACAGATCTGTGTGAGCCATATCTGGTATCTAATACTCAAATGTTATGATCAAAAATAGTATTAAACTCAATGAAAAATAGCATACTTGAAGTAGACGGTGAAGCATCTAATGCCTTTTTCTGCTTCAGCGACTCTAAATAGGCTTTACATTTCCTCTTCTAATGCCCTTCCTTGTTGCAATGGAAGCATATTGTATTGTCCTTTGTCTTCTTCTTGGCTACACCTCCCACTGGCTTCTTGGACTTCTTCTTTTGGTTCCTCTTGCGAGAACCATAAGCAGAGTCCACTAGCATCATAGCCTTACTATTCTTCCTGATAGTTTGCTCAGTTGTTTGAAGTAGATTAATTAGCTCAGGTATCGAAGCGGATATTTGGTTCATTTGATGGTTAAGCACAAACTGTGAATAACTATCGGTCAAATCAGTTAGAATTAAGTCTATACTTAATTTATGATCTATTATGAAAAACCTCTCAATGTATCCATTCATTTTTAGCGCATAGTACACTGAAAATGATCCCTTAGCCATCTTAGAGTGAAAGAGCAACTTTGAGGTCTTGAACCTTTCAGATCGAGCTTGTTCATCAAATAGTTCCCTTTGATGGTAGACTATGATATGAGCATCCATAGCTTTATGTTTTTCTTACAATTCTAGTAATATACTGGCTAGTATAATACATCTAGTTAGCTTACTATCATCCACTTCTTGTAAGCTTTCTAATCCTCATTAGAGGCATTGGGAATAGGGGGATAGGGAAGTGGTTCATCTAAGACATATCCTAGTTTCTTAGATTTGAGAACAATTCTCAAATTCTATAGCCAATCTAAGAAGTTTAGTCCTTTGAGTTTGTTGGAGTCAAGTACAGAGCGTAAGTTCACAATAGACGAAGACATCATGACTATTCAATAACCTAGAAGAATGAGAGAAAACATTAGAATGTACATAAATGCATATCGATAAGGATTTTAATCACATGCATTATGGGTCCCACTATTTTATCTAAATCCATAGCCCTCACTACAAATTCGAGAAAAATTATATTTTTCCTAATGGGTCGATATCTAATATCATTAAGAATTATCTTAGGTTTACCTAACAAGCTACCTTAGGTCAATCGGTAGGTATCATTCATACCAATTACATTCAGTTGTGTAACTATCGACTTGTGCCATCAACTGTTATTTTAGCACACTCATTGGGTTATCAACTCTTGATGCTTATACATCCCATGTATACTAACCAACTTCGTCTCTATACACATTGACCTTGGGTTTGCCCAACAAATCAACGCTTCCAGCTAGGACTAACCCATTAATCCAAAAATTTAATTTCCATGGTTTTAACATATTTGTGTAGAGCGGGCTTGGGTTTGCTCAATAAACCAACACTAAAAGAATTATGGTTCTTATCATATCAATGGAAGGCATAAGTCCTAATATTTTGGTTGAGGGATTTATTCTTAGGTCTCATCAATACTAGGATGGTATTATATATAAATATATATAGACATAGGCCCAATTTAATTGAGTCGTCCATAATCTATATATATATATATATATATTTAGAAATATATATATTTAGATTATGGACGACTCAATTAAATTGGGCCTATGTCCATAACCACCCTTAGAATGCATCTAATGCATGTAACATACAGAGTATGTTTAATTTAGGTTGTGACTTGACTATGCATCTAAAGTTCTTGATTTGATTCAACTCTTGAACCGAATCGGGTACTAGTGTTAGTCTCAACTAATTTAAATTATGAATGTGATTCGATTAGCAACCCTAAAATTCAATTATTTTGATGTTCAATTAAACACTTTAATTCTAGTACACATGCCTTTTTTCTAGTCACACTAGAAATGTTATCCTCTACTTAGATTAATACTAAATTAATCCCTAGGGTTTCCAAAATTCTCGGACATCAATTAGTCATCTAAAACATCCCTAGGTCATCTCAAATTTATCAAAACAATTTCGACACAAGCCAAAAATATCTTGACGGCCAAAATTATCAAAATAAATGAGTTAGCCTATTAGACACTAAAGAGACCGATTCGATGTCCAAAAATCTTTTGGAACCCTTATTTCAAACACACGCACTTAGCATGCTACTATCATCAAAATAATACATTTCTTATCTGATAAAAATTTTTCAAGGTCTTATAACCGAAAAAATACACATAAGTCATCAAACAAGTCAGCCCCATCAACTTTCAAAAAGCTTACCAGTGTTGACTTTGACTTGATCTATTAATTGAATTAAGTTCAATTAATTTTGGAAAAATTCCAGAGTCTTATACGCATTCTAAATGTGCCTAATAAAAAATTCCAAAATCTAATTCCTAGGAATTCTTTATGAACTAAGTGGAATTATTTGGCACATCATATGTCCACTAACACTTGTCATGCACCCCCAGCATGCATGTAAAATCAAGAATAAATAATTTATCATTTCAAAAACAGATGTCATGCATCTCATACACTTGGAAACATCATATGTGTATGTTCATAAAGAAAATTCATTAAAAAAATTTATAAAATTATTCTGGAATTTACATGCATGCATGTTTATCAGATTTCCAGAATTTTCCAGAACTTCATACATGCATCAGGCTAAAACTAAAATCGTAATAAAATAGCAAATGGCATTAAATAGCATTTTCCTTTAACATAAACATAATATAACACCTTATAAACATTTACATGAAAGAACATTAGAAAAATTTCTAGAATTATTAAGAAAATTTCAAAATCAACACATACATTATATTTTCCCGAAATTCCCAGAAACTAACATATAAACAGACTGGAGATTAATTCGTAATAAAATAGCAAATGACATTCAATTGAATTTTCCTTTGAAATAAACATAATATAACATCTTATAAACATTTATGTGAAAGTAAATCAGAAAAAATATATATTTTTCTACAATTTATAAGAATTTTTTGAAATCAACATGTATGTCAGTCACAACCCAGCAAACAGTTTGCACATATTCAATAGATCATCTTATACATGCATAAGTTTCTCTGATACCACTGTTGGAGAGCCATGGGTCCATACATCACATACATAGAAAGGCAGCGAAAGTGTCGAAATCAAAATTCCAACCCCACGACATCCCCAGAAAATCCAGAATCTATGCGTATATATGAACAAATTATAACAACATGAAATTACAGCATATGTACTTTGCAAATACTCCTCCTTTCTTGAATTTTCTCCTTGTTTAGCTTATAGAAAACACCAAACACCTTCCTTGGCCTCTAGAGAGCATGCAAAGATGAAGAAAAATAGTGTGTAAGGGTGTTTAGACACGAATCAAGATGAGTTCAAGTAATGCTCAAGTGAGGGTTAGATCAAGACCAAGTTACATACAATTAATCTCATACAATAATTGCTTAAAACTGCATGAACAAATCTCAAGATCACTCCTCTCAACTTCCATATCTCTTTTGGATCCTTAGCCTCTCTATTGAGTGTGTTTTTGGCTAAAAATCTGTGTGTATATAAGTGAAAAACTCACTTATGTACCACCTGTAAGCCACGATCGTGACTTGCTTAAATCACAGCCATGAACACTTTGTTTTTCATCCAATCTTTTATACATATGACCCTTAGGTTCCTAATTATTTTGGTCACTTGAATTAACTCTTAATCTGAGCAAATCATGAAGAGTTCATGATATTAATTTATCGGAATGTAAGTGGATTAACATTTAAACTCTTCGATAGTTAATTATCTGACTTACGAACCTTTCCATAGTTAATTATCGTGCAATTCATCCCTTAACCATCCTATACCCCATTTGCTTAAGAGTATGGGCTATGTGTCAACTCCCATTAGACTGATTATATCAAATTTAGTCCAAGTGATGTTAATTCTTGTCTTAAGGATCTCATTACTTTATGTGTCATTGAAGACTCTCTTCATGACACAAAATTGCTCTGGCCAGAGACTCCCAAGTAATGACCCTGGCAAGAGGTCGTGGGTATCATCTCCTTCTATCAGAAGTGGTGAATCCTTTATTGGCTACCCAATTACCTTTGAATACTAATAGTTGTACCTAATCATCACCCTATGAGCGACCCCATCTTGAGGCAATAAGGAATGTTGTCAAAGCACAAGATCAATATCCAAGATATACTTAAGCACCTCAAGTCTAAGGATGTTTGCACCATTTCTATGATGAGATTAATCACTGACATTTGATAGATCATCCATATGATAATCTCATACCAAGTCATTCGATGTACTTACTACTCTTAGTAAGCATCCACATGTTAACTTTAAATATCTCATGCTTATAGTTTATGAGATCCACTGCTTGATCAAATCAAGAAGTATAACATGTGCTAGTCTATCCAGATTAACAATGTCCTGTCTCATTAACCATATGACTTGGGATAATTTAGATACTAACATAATTGCACATGATAGGAATCTCATTATCATGATATCATCATGATTTCCTTCATGCTATGTTTTGTATCATGGACTTCATTAATTCGATTTAAGATAGACATCAATTCATAGATAAATGAGCATCAAATTAATGAAAATTGCCTTTCTCTTTATTAATCAAAATAAAGTTTGTATAAAAGTGATAAAGGTGATAGCCTTTAGAACACTATTCTAACATATATATGTTGTAATATAGTTTATTTCTAAAATCTTAAAGGCTCAAGCATGTAATGAAATACTTCATTAGTCAATGTCCGGGGGCTTTCATCACTATGATTCCTTCCTTGCATAAGAAATATTCAAGGATTATATTACTAAGACTTCTATTAAAAGTGTTAGGTTCTGATCATGCATCTCATATATAATATATATCAAATATATACAGTGAAAATAAAACAAAACCTCAAAAACCAGATCTACTCATGCATATAGATATAGAAAAACAAAAAAATGAAATGTAAGATGTTTACATACGTTTCTGACGATCTCCTTCGTTTTTTAATCTTCTCCACGTTGGGTTGTCATAAACCATAATAAACAATGCAGACCATCTCTAATAAAAGTCCACATGAAGATAGAAGGATGAAACCTCACTAGGAGATGGGTAGAATTCTTTCTTTGTGCTAGCAAAGACAAGAACTTTTGAGCGAGTTAGAGAGAAAAAGTGTGTGTAAGAAAAAGAACCTATCTTTTTCATTTTGTGTCTTACATAAGATGTACGAAAATCATCTCAATTTTCTGAACCATTTGACCTTCCATAACCCCCATCACTAATGGAAAGTTATGGGAAGTTAATGGTCATGAATAACATGAATTAATGCAAGTTATAGGAAGTTAATGACCATGAATAATATGCATTAATGGAAGCCAACAACACTTGTTTCTAATCCATTCCATGCAACGTTTTTTGCCACGATCACATCGCAATACATTCCTGAAACACTCTTTCATATCTTGAATTACCATTCAAGACTATTTTACTCATCCTTTGGATCTCTTATGTGTGTGACCCATTAGGTTCCCAGTTATGTTGACCACTTGAATTAAATCAAGAGCGATATCTAGCAACACATCATGACCTCCTATTAATCGGAAAGTTAGTGGTTTGACTACAAACCCTTCCGTATGTAATGTTGTCATGTAATTTATCCTTTCACCATCTATACCCTACTTGGTTCAGAGTATGGTCAAAGTGTCAACTCCTACTAGACTAACTACGTTACATATAGTCTAAGTGATATTAGATCTTGTCCTGAGGATCTTATTACTCTATGTATCATTGAAGACTCTCTTCATGACACATATCTACTATGGCCAGAGACTCTTGAGTAATGACCCCGACAAGAGGCGTGGGTATTAACTCCTTATGTCAGGAATGGTGAATCCTTTATTGGCTACTCAATTAACTCCGAATACCTCAACCTATACCCAATCACCACCCTATAAGTAACTCCTGAAAGGCACTGATGAATGGAGTCAAAAAATAGGATCAGTATTCGAGATATCCTTGAGCACCTTAAGTCAAATGATACTTGCACCGTTGCTATGATAAGACTATCATTGATACTGGAATAGAATATCCATATGATTGTCTCATAGTATGTCAATTCAATATACTTACTAACCTTAGTAAGCATCCATATGTTAACTCTAAATAACTCATGTCTATAGCTTGTGAGATCTATTGCTTGATCTAATCAAGGAGTATAACATGTGCTAGTCTATCCAGATTAATGATATCCTATCTTATTAATCCTATGACTAAAGAAAGTTTAGATCCTAACATAATTACACATGATAGGAATCTCATTATCATGATCTCATCATGATTTCCTCCATGCTATGTTTTGTATCAAGGACTTCATTAAATCAACTTAAGATCAAAATCAAATCCATAAACGTATAAACATCGAAATAATGAAAAATGCCTTTATTAATCACAAAATGATTTATACAATAAGTACTAAAGGTGATTGCCTGTACAACACTTCTCTAACAAAAAGTTGCTCTCTCAAGATTGATTTTGCAAAAGCATTTGATACTCTTGACTGGCAATTTATAACTAACTCCTTACATCCTTTTGGTTTCCCCAAGGTTTTTGTTGATTGGTTTCAAGAGTGTATTACCTCCTCCTCCTATAGCATAATTATAAATGGAGAGCCTATCATGCCTTTTAAAGGAGTCAATGAAATCAGCTAAGGGGACTCTTTTTCTCCTTATCTATTTACCATTATTATTGAAGTGCTTACAAGTATGGCAACTCACAATATTAAGGTGAACTATGAATTTAAGTTTCATTAAAAGTGAAAATAACTTAACTTGTTCCATTTAACTTTTATTTAGGTGCTTATGAGATCTCTATCCACTTTCTCCAACTTGTCTGGATCATATATTAATGCAGATACAAATTCTATTTATGTTTATGATAGAGTTAACAATTCTTTTAGCCTTACAGAGTTATCTAATTTCCAACTAAATTGTACTCCCTTCAAATATCTAGAGTTCCAATTTCTACTAAGAAACCTACACATGTGGAATGCCTTCCTATAATGGAATCTATAAGAAGCAGAGTGTCTAAGTGGCAAAACCTATACCTCTCATTTGTTGGAAGGTAACAACTCGTAACATTTATTCTCACTAACCTAGATAGACACTGGTTCTCTTATATAGCGCTTCCGAAGAGAATGATCAAAGAAGTGGAATAAAATTATCAAAAAAAAATTTGTGGACATGTGCATAAGTAGTCCACAGGGCTCTAAAGTAAAATGGTTTGATTTATGCCCCTCCAAAAATAAGGGGGGCTTGGAATAGTCTCACTTAAAGTAAGATGCGACATACTTGCAAAAAGAGTTTGGAGACCCTTCTTTAACAAAAAAGTGATTTAGGTTAAATGGGTGAATGTATATTACCTGAACAATACTAGTTTTGGGGACTTAAAACCTAATAGGTAGCATTCTTGGTATTTAATCAAAATGACGATATTAAGGGGCACATTGAACCTATATCTAAAAATTTGATCGGATAACAAATTAACATGATTTTTTCATGTAAATCTATCAAAATAGCTTCTTTATGAGTTAAGAGTAAAGCTGTACATTTCTGGACCTTTTCAGATCTCGTATATCAGTAAAACTTCTATTAAGATATTTAACTTGTTTGGCAAACAACTTATCAGTTGTTTTTTAGTTGATTAACACAAGTTAGTTGTTTAACCATCTTAAAAAGCTAACGAATATGTTTGGTGAATGACTGATTGGTTGGCTTATTTAATTCCAACAAGCTAATTTTAGAAAAGTTCCATAAGAGGAACGTTTTTTATGTTCAACCAAAATTTAATAGGTAAAAAACCAAGTATACCATCCTTTCATAATTTTTGAATTATGTTAATTATGGTATAGTGACTTTATGGATAATTCAAACTAAAAATCATGCATAACTAAAAACTATGCATGTATTCTACAATGATAAAATATTTTACAATGAAGTAAGCTTTTTAGCTACAAAACTTGGGAGTATGTATTATGCTAGTGACAAAATTTTTTTACTAATGAAAAAAGTTTTCTGGTTACAAAATAAAAAATATGTTATGGTGACAAAATTTTAGAATCTTTTATGTTTTTTATTAGAGTTAAAAACTTAATTTTGTAAAATTAAGTATCAAATTATGGCCTTATAAATTTGTTTTTTAAGTCATGTCCTTATTCGTCATTTTATACTTAAATAGGTAATATTAAACAACTAATTTTACTAAACATCTTTAAAAAATAGCTAATATGCTGGAACCCCTCCCCGGGCGGGTCCACGGCCCGACGTCCTACGTGACATCTGGACCCGTGGCCCACGGGGGAGG
>JANQBM010000006.1:31034628-31059450 GCA_025594535.1 Erythroxylum domingense
ATGACGTCATTTTGGAAAAAAATGGGTGGGCCATGGGTACGGGCCAAGCCTTTTTTGCCATCTCTAGTTGAACATTATGAAGTTTATGATGCTCAAATAGATGCATTTGGAGAACAAAACAATGTCATTTTAATTTTTTTTGCTTAAAAAAACAAATGGAAGGCCCAGTGTGGCCCGGGCCCAGCCCGACCCATTGCCATTCCTAAGTTCAACTTTGCTCCCACTGTTTTTTCGTAGAAACTCTTTTTCTAAAAAGATAGCATGCTTTGAGACAAACACCTTTTGCTCTAAAGCATTGTAGAATTGATATCCAATTGTTTCCTTAGGATATCCTACAAACAAACATTTTATCAGATTTCACTTCAAGCTTATCTGATTGAATCCGCTTTATGTAAGCCAGACAACCCCAAAGTTTCATATGTGAAAGATAGGATTTTTTATTAGTACATATCTCATATGGATTAACAGCAGTTACTTCTAAAGGGATTCTGTTTATCCCATAAACAGTTGTCTCGAGTGCATAACCCCAAAAGGATTTCGGTAAATCTGCTAAGCACATCATTGACTTTGCCATGTCCAACAAGTTCCAGTTTCTCCTTTTAACCACACCATTATGTTGTGGTGTGTAAGGTGGAGTCCATTGGGATACAATCCCGTTATCCCTAAGATAGTTTAAAAACTCCTCGTTTAAGTATTCACCACCTCGATCTAATCGAAGTGTCTTGATACTTTTACCGAGTTATTTCTCTACTTCATCTTTAAATTGTTTGAATATTTCAAATGCTTCAGACTTGTATCTCATTAGACACACATACCCATATAGTGAATAATCATCGATAAAGGTAATTAAGTACATAAAACCACATCTGGCATGAATGGACAACGAACTGCATACATCAGAATGTATTAGGTCTAATAACCCATTCGTATGTTCACCTTTTCCTTTAAAAGGTAATTTAATCATCTTACCTAACAAGCAAGATTCACATGTGTCATATAATTTATAATCAAATAAACCTAAGCTACCATTCCTATATAACTTACCTATGTGTCTCTCTCTTATATGGCTAAGTCAACAATGCCATAAGTAAGATGATTTTAAGTTATCCCATTTTTATTTTTTATTGACATTGATGATTAAAATTGGATTGCACATATCTAATATGTAAATACCATTTCACAATGTAGCAGTACCATATAACATTTCATTCAACTTAATCAAACAACCATTGCTTGAAAAAGTTAAATAAACTCCCATTTTATTAAGACATGAAACATATACCATGTTCTTTGTCACAACGGGTACATAATAGCAATTATCAAAATTAACTCTATCCCAATAGGAAGATACAAAACGTAGGCTCTTACGGTTAATGCAGAAACTCTTGCTCCATTTCCCACACATAGGTCCATCTCTCCCTTTTTGAGCAGTCTACTATCCCTGAGATCTTGCATATTAACACATATGTGTGAGCCACATCCGGTATCTAATACCCAAATGTTATGATCAGAAATAGTGTTATCCTCAATGATAAATAACATACCTGAAGTAGAAGGTGGAGCATCTAATGCCTTCTTCCACTTCAGTGACTCCAGATAGGCTTTACAGTTCCTCTTCCAATGCCCTTCCTTGTTGCAATGGAAGCATATTCCCTTCGATGCATTGTCCTTTGTCTTCTTCTTGGCTACACCTCCTATTGGCTTCTTCGACTTCTTCTTCTTCTTTTGGTTCCTCTTGTGAGAACCAGAAGCAGAGTCCACCAACGTCATAGCCTTATTGTCATTATTGACAATTTGTTTAGCTATTTTGAGTAGATTAATTAGCTCAGGTATTGAAATGGATATTTGGTTCATCCGATAGTTAAGCAAAAACTGTGAATAACTATCAGTCAAACCAGTCAGAATTAAGACTATACTTAATTCATGATCTATTATAAAACCCAAATTGGCTAACCTCTCATTGTATCCATTCATCTTCAGTGCGTATTGCACTAGAGACAATCCCTCAGCCATCTTAGAGCAAAAAAGCAACCTTAAGGTCTTAAACCTTTCAAACCGAGCTTGCTCATCAAATAGTTCCTTTAGATATTAGACTACTATATGAGCATCCACAGCCTTATAATGCTTTTGCAGTTCTGGTGACATAGAGGCCAGCATAATACAACTAGCCAGCTTACTAACATCCAGTAGATTCTTATAAGCTTTCTGATCCTCATCAGAAGCATCGACAATAGGGGGATCAGGAAGTGTTTCATCTAGGGAAATATCTTATTTTCTTAGATTTGAGAAAATTTCTCAAATTTTGTAGTCAATATAAGAAGTTTGGTCCTATGAGTTTGTTAGAGTCAAGTGGAGAGTGTAAGTTCACACTGGATGAAGACATTGCGACGATTCAATAACCTAGAAGAATGAGAGAAAGTGTTAGAATGTATGTAAATGCATATCGATAAGGACTTTATTCACTTGCAATATGGGTCCCACTATTTTATCCAAATCCATAGCCTTCACGATGAAGCTGAGAAAAATTATAATTTTCCCTGATGGGTCAATATCCAACATCACTAAGAATGACCTTGGGTTTGCCCAATAAGCTACTTTAGGTTAATCGATAGGTATCATTAATACGAATTGCATTTAGTTATACAACTATCAACTTGTGCCATCAACTATTAATTTAGCACACTCATTGGGTTATCAACTCTTGATGCGTATACATCCCATGCATACAACCCAACTCTGCCTCTATCCATGTTAACCTTGGGTTTGCCCAACAAATTAATGCTTCCATTTAGGACTAAACCATTAATCCAGAAACCTAATTTCCATAGTTTGAACATATTTGTGTAGTGTGGGATTAGGTTTGCCTAACAACCTAAAACTAAAAGAATTATGGCTCTTGACATATCAATGGAAGGGATAAGTCCTAATATTTTGGTTTAGGGATTTATTCTTAGGTCTCAACCACCCTTAAAATGCATTTTATGCATGTATCACACAAAGGAGGTTTAATTTAGGTTTTGATTTGACTATGCATCTAAAGTTTATGATTCGATTTAACTCTTGAACCAAATTAGGTACAGGTGTTAGTCTCGGATAACTCTGAATTATGAATGTGATTCAATTATCAACCCTAAATTTCAATTATTTTGATGTCCAAATTAAACACTTTAATTTTAGTACAAATGCATTTTTCTAGTCACACTAGAAATGCTATACTATACTTGGATTAATTCTAAATTAATCCCTAAGGTTTCCAAAATTTCCGAACATCCATTATTCATCTAAAACATCCCTAGGTCATCTCAGATTTATTAAGACAATTTTGGCATAAGCCAAAATTATCTTGATGGCCAAAATTATCAAGATAAATAAGTTAACCTACTAGATACTAAAGAGATCGATTCGATGTCTAGAAATTTTCTAGAATCCTAATTTCAAGCATATGCACTTAGCATGCTACTAGCATCAAAATAATACATTTCTTTTCTCATAAAATAATTTCAAGGTCTTATGACCAAAACACATACACATAAGTCGTCAAATAAGTCAACCCCATCAGCTTTCAAAAAGTTTACCAGTGTTGACTTTGACTTGATCTATTAATTGAATCAAGTTCAATTAATTCTAGAAAAATTCTAAAGTCTTATACAATACACATTCTAAATATATCTAATAAAAAATTCTAGGATCTAATTCTTAGGAATTATTTATAAACTAAGTGGAATTAGCCAGTACTTTATATGTCCACTAACAATTGTCATACACCACTAGAATGCATGTAAAATCAAGAATAGATAATCAATCACTTCAAAAATAGGTGTCATGCATCTCATACATATGGCAACATCATATGTGCGTGTTCTTGAAGAAAATTCATAATTTTTTTTTTATAAAATCATATGGAATTTACAAGCATGAATGCTCATCAGATTTCCAAAATTTCCCATAACTCCACACATCTATTAAGCTTAAACTAAAATCGTAATAAAATAGAAAATGATATTCAGCTGCATTTTCTTTTGACAGAAACATAACATAACACCTTATAAACATTTATATGAAAGAAAATTAGAAAAAAAATTCTACAATTATTACGAAAATTTCAAAATCATTACATACATTATGTTTTCCAGAAATTCCTAGAAACTGACATATGAATAGACTAGAGTCTAATTCGTAATAAAATAGCAAATGACATTCAATTGAAATTTTCTTTGATAGAATCATAATATCACATCTTATAAATATTTCTATGAAATAAAATCAGAAAAACCATTTTTATACCATGTATACGAATTTTTTGAAATCAACATGCATGTCAGTCACAACCTAGCAAACAGTTTGCACATGTTCAATAAATCACCTTATACATGCATATCTTGCTCTGATACCACTGTTAGGGAGCCATGGATCCATGCATCACATGCATGGAAAAGTAATGGAAGTGTCAGAATCAAAATTCCAACCCCAAGACATCCGTAGAAAATCTAGAATCTATATGCATGTATAAACAAATTATAAGAACATGAAATTACAGCATATGTACCTTACAAATACTCCTCCTTTCGTGTATCTTCTCCTTGTTTGGGTTGCAGAAAAGACCAAACATCTTCCTTGGCCTCTAAAGAGAATAAAAATATGAAGAAAAATTAGTGTGTAAGGGTAGTTAGAGCACCAAACAAGATGAGTTCAAGTAGATGCTCTAGTGAGAGTTAGATTAAGACAAAGTTTCATACAATTAATCTAATGCAACAATTGCTCAAGATTGCATGAATAAATCTCAAGTTCACTCCTCTCAACTTCCAAAACTCTTCTAGACCCTTAGTTTCTCTACTGAGCATGTTTTATGGCTAAAAATTCTTATTTACATAAGTGAAGAGCTCACTTATGTACCACCTGTCATTAAGTTGGTCACGATCATAGCCTACAAGCCACGATCGTGGCTTGCTTAATTGATAGTCATTCCACTTTATTTTTCATTCAATCTTTTATGCATGTGACCTTTAGGTTCCCAGTTATTTTGGTCAGTTGAATTAACTCTTAATCTGAGCAAATCGTAAGGGTTTCATAATGCCAATTTACTAGAATGTAAGTGGATTAATACTCACTCCTCGATCGTTAATTATCTGACTTACGAACCTTTCCATAGTTAATTACTACTCAATTCGTCCCTTCACCATCCTATACCCCACTTGGTTCGAAATATAGGGCATGTGTCAACTCCCACTAGACTGACTATATCAGATTTAGTCTAAGTGATGTTAGTTCTTATCCTAGGGATCTCATTACTCTATGTGTCATTAAAGACTCTCTTTATGATATATAATTGCTCTTGCTAGAGACTCCCAAGTAATGACTTTGACAAGAGGCCGTGGGTATCATCTCCTTCTATCAGGAGTGAGGAATCCTTTATTAGTTACCGAATTACATTCGAATACCAATAGCTGTACCCAATCACCACCCTATGAGCGACCTCATTTTGAGGCAACAAAGAATGGTGTAAAACACAGGATTAGTATCCAAGATATCCTTATGATGAGATTAATCACTGAAATTTGATAGATCATCTATATGATAATCTCATAGTGGGTCATCCGATGTATTTACTACTCTTATTAAACATCTCATGCTTACAGTTTATAAGATCCACTGCTTGATCAAATCAAGGATTATAACATATGCTAGCCTATACAGATTAACAATGTCCTATCTCATTAATCCTATGATTAGGAATAATTTAAATACTAACATAATTGCACATAATAGGAATCTCATAATCATAATCTCATCATGATTTTCTTCATGATATGTTTTGCATCATAGACTTCATTAATTCGATTTAAGAAAGACATCAATTCATAAATAAATGAACATCAAATTAATGAAAATTACCTTTCAGTTCATTAATCAAAATAAAGTTTGTACAAAGCGCTGAAGGTGATTGCCTTTAGAGTATCAATCTACACATTTTTCATAAACTATAAGGTTAAAACTTATGTCAATCTTTTTTTTACTTATTGTTATGAAAAATTAGGACTCTAATTTCTTTGAAATTTTCATAAAATAGATAAGGAAAAGGGGGTAGATAATTTTTCACAGCTTTTATCCAATGCTTTCCAGATTCTTTAAGTTCTATTTTTTTTCTCTAGAGTTTTATTATCATATAATATCATTACAATCATGCATTTAACTTTACTTGATTAAATTTTTATAGTCGCTTTATATCAAATATAATTCAAATCTTAATTATGCTGCATTCATCTAGCCTTAGTTATGTTTGACCATCTTTAATTTATTTTAATTTGTAACTGTCTTAATTTTATCATAACACATTTGTACTAAATTTCATAATTTCAACTTTTATTACATCCAATTTGTGTCAAATTCTCAATGTGTTGCTACTTCTTTTAGTTAGTTTTAATTAGTTTTAATTAAATAATAATTAGAGATAATCAATTCTAATTTTAATTAATTATTTTTAACTATGACTAATTAAATTTAATTGGTATTTTATATTAATATTTGTTTCTTTTTTATCAAATAGTGTATTATTATTAATTTTGGGTTAAAAAGAAAGAAAAATGAAAAATATAACAAACAAGAGAGGGATGATCATGCACCTATGAGGAAGGAAATGAATAAAAGGAAAAACATAAGAACCAGGCAAAAAGATAGGGCTAAAGTGGCAATACGTTATAACGGTGAGATAAAAAGAATTGAGAGAGAGCATAAGAAGAGGGAGCAAAATAAAATATAAAAAAAATGAGCTAAAGATTGAAGGACAAAAGAGGATGAGGTAACAAATTGAAATAATTATTAAAGGAGAGTAGATAATAAAAGGAGAAAGACAACCAGGAAGGGGATAGAGAAAACACAACAATTAGAAAAAGGAAACAGAAGAGCATGAAACAAGGGTGAAGAAAAAAGCATATAAATATAGCAAAGTAACTTGGAAATTTTAGGAGGGAGAAAATTAAAAAATAAATGGAAAATAGAGAGGATGCAATAGAGATGAGGGAAAAGATTTAATAAAAAGAATAAATAGAAGAGGGAGAGAGTCATACAAACCAATAAAAAATTAGAAAAAAAAAGAAAGAAAGATGCAACTAAGAGCAGGGAACAATAAAAGAAAAGGTCTAGCACAAAAAAGACTAAGAAAATTGTAAATTGAGAAAAATACAAAAAGGAATGACTATGATAAAGGAAGCAGGAGACAAGAATAACATAAGTTGAGAGATAAATACATAATAACCATGAAAGAGGGCTAGTAATAGAACACAAAAAAGGCACCAAAAAATAATTAAAGAAAACAAATGAAAGGGAATCTCTCTGTAGTAACCATTAAAAAAACCAATAAATTCCATGTGGATAATAAACATAGAAATTTGTTTATGTATGAGAAAGAAGCATTAAGATTTTGAGTTAAGATTGGATTCATAACTCATTACCTTAAGATTTTAAGTAAAAATATGAGTCCTCTTATATATAAACCGCTCATTGTTTTTTAAAAAAATTATAAAATTTCATAATAACATGTATGAAAAAATCTTATCACTGAAAAATAAATGGTCTTTAAATAGGGGGGACACTTATCATTGAATAAGAGTATGGCATTGTATTTCCAATTTCACAAGTTCTTTGTACTTTTAATTTTATAAGTTTTTCATTTAGGAATAATTGGTTCTAGAAGTTGAATTTGAAATAGTAGGTGCAATTTGAGACTTTGGTGGATTGAAAATACTTTTGGGTATGATCCCAAAATTATTTAATGATTTCAAAATCCAACCAAGAACAATTGATTGTAATTTAAACCTTCTTATGCAATACTATAAGATAAAAGAAAATATACAAATATTGTTAAGACTAGGAGTTTTAAGTATTGTTCTTGAAATAAGGTATGCCTTATTATTAGATGTAGCGGATCCAGTAGAAGGAATTCTTCTCATTGCGAACACATTCTTCTTATTATGGAATGTCTAACACCTGAGTCAGATAAGAACGACAATATTAACATTATTTAGAGTGATCTGATTATTACTTATGAATGATTTAGTACTAGTGAACAAGCTAACGATTTGTTCGTATGTTCCAAGAAATATTATGTCACCTAAAATCTAGCAAGTAGCAAAGAAACACTATGATGGTTGCAATAATATTACTATATCTGATATATGGTAAACTTACTAGTATGGAAGTTTTCATTCAACATTTTAATACAATCCTATAAAACTAGAGTGAGTTTGATTGGTTACAGAAGTAGTAAGAAGATAACTTTAAAAAAATGATTAAGCAATAGTTAAGAAAAGGTTTATAGTGGAAATTTTTGTTCAAGTATTAGATTCACTAAATATAAGTTTCTTATGGAGAGTAAGAAAGGTATCACAGATGTTGTTAAACATCTTAAGGAGTTTTGCAATTATAGGGAAGCTTAGGTTCAAATCTAGTTTTAAATGGGCATTGGCTCCTAAATTACCTTATGTTCCTTATATATTATTTTTATTTATGGGATTATCAATTAGTGTACTTGTTAAACTAAAGGTATATTGAAAAAGGATGGAGATTACGACTATTTCTTGCAAAGGAGTATTTTAGAGAAACTGAGACCGGAAAAGTGACAGGTTCTAAGAGGGCTTAAGGGAGAAGATGGACTAGGTCTGAGTGAGTCCATATATAATTAAAGATGTCATATCTTAATCTAAAATCTTAAAGCAATGACTGATGAACCATTTTAGTGTAAATAATTGATTTCATCTGTATCTCCCTTTTTGATGTGGTATAACTTTACTTGTGAATTTTAATATATATCACTCACAAGTAAATGCATCCATATAGAGTTCACTCCCACTAATCCATAGCCAATTTGAAGCCATTTGGTTTATTCCATGAATCATCACTTATTTAACCCAAATTCGTGAATCCATATTCATCAACATTCATCAAACTTACTTTGATACCGATGATTGTTTTTAACAGGGATTAGGGAAATGTTAGACTAGGTCTAAATGAGGCCATATAGAACTAGGGACATCATATCACAACCCAAAAATTAAAGGTAATAAGTTATAAGCCCTATATTTGTATATAACTCACTTCATTCTTATTTCCCTTTTTTCATGTAAGATAATTCCAATTATGAATTTTGAATATCTCGCTTTATAAATGAATCCATCCACATAATATTAGCTCCTCCAACCCATAGCTAATATGAAGCCACTTAAATCACTATATGAATAAGTATTCATCTAACCCAAAGTCATGATCTTTATTCATCAAACTTTGCCAACCTACCTATGATTCTAATGATTAGTTTTAAAAGGCTTAGTCAGAAGTTAGGCAAGGTCCAACTAAGCCTATATATAACCATTAACATCATATTTTAGCTCAAGACCTTAAGGTAATAAATTATGAGCCCTATCTTTGTATATAACTCACTTAATCCTCATATCTATTTTAGATATGGGACAACTCCACTTTTGAATTTCCAAGAAAAAAGGGGCCAAAAACTTGTTGAACGCATTATCTAATAAGGAATGCAAATAAAATGGATTCTTGGTGGAGAAAGAAAAACATATAGTTGGGAGAAGCAAGAAAGTCAAGAGAGAGAAGACACAAAAGGATAAAAAAGGATAGAACAAGGCAAAAAATATACTAAGAGAGGTGCATAATTATAGGAAAATAAAAAATTTATAAAAAAGAAATGTAGGAGAGAGAATACAGAGGCATGGAAGAGTTCTTAAGAGCAAGGTACAACTTTAAAACCATTTAGTAGAGGAAATGGTAACTAGTGTAGGATCCAACACTCGTTTTTCTCCCAATGGTTGCCTAAGATCTATAGGAGATGTTACAAATATAAAGCTAATTATGAACATGAGCAATATAAAGGAAACTAAGAGAAAGTTTATTTGAACTAGATAAAAGATGAAATGCAATATATATATATATATCAGGTGCAATCATGGTGCTTGTCGAGTTGCTTCTCTTCCTATTTATGCAATAGAGGCTAGGTATTGAATGGAGTTTTAGGGAAAATATGAATGTAAAAATGTTGAATTGTGGGCATTTTAAGCAAAGCGCTCATAATTCATTAATGTTATAACCTTTTCTTCCTTAGAAGATCCTTTGACATTTATCATAGATGACTTACTTATTGCCATACCATGACTTTGTCAATGGAAAAAGAGTGCAGGTCGAAGATTAGAAAAAATAGAGGTGATCTTATTATCAATTTAGATATCCTAGATAGCAATGCAAGTAAAGTTAGTCATAAGGAGTTAAATGAAATAAGATTTTTTATTATAAATTAAATAACATGCTTTGTCTAAAAATGGTGATATCAAGCAAAAAAAAAAGGATAGGGATGCTTAAGAATTCTTATTTAATAAACAAATTCATTATAAGGAAGTTAATTGATCAAGAAAAAGTTAGTATAAATGATGTAACATCAAAGGTTAGGATCTCACCTAAAAGAGACTAGTTTTAACTTTTGTTAAGATATTTTAGCTCCTGATTTGCAAAGAAAAATAGTGAAGTGGTTAAAAATTATGCTTTTATAAAGTTTTATAACCTATATGTCATTGCTGTGAAGTTGATCTCCCCATAAAGAAAGAACAAAAGCAATATTAATATTTTAAAGAGACATAAGGTAATTAAGTTTAACTACAAATGAAGAGTTGGTTCATGAAACATTCAATATCAAAACAAAGGACAAGTGATCATAAAGGTGAGATGAAAGGAATTCGCATATCATAAGGTTTTTGCATTCACCTCGAGTATTTCTAGTAGTGAAGATATGTCTCTCTTTTATCACTTTATTTTTTAATTTAAAATTTCAATTTCATTTATTTATATCTTCTTTTTCATTTCTTTAATTTATATATTTGTTTATAGTGAAAGTAAATAAAATTGATTTTAAAAAATAGGAATTTGAACATTATTGAATCAAACAAAAAGATCCTTGAAGAAAAAACATTTTTAAATTTTTATTAAGCTTTAAACATGTTACATTAGCTTTCTTATTCCTATCATGAATTAAATTGATATGTTGTTTATAATTATCTATTTAATCCTTTTCCATTGGAATTTAGTTAATTAACACATCTTTTTAGAGATACATAATAAGAAAATTTCATATAAATCTTAGCTCATAAGAGCTACAACTGAAGTGTTATTTTTAAAAATTAAATTAGTAGTGGTTCAATTCAAAAGAATAATATCTAAAGCCAAAAATTAAAATTAATATAAAAAATTTTTGTTCTTTCTTTTCTTCATTTGTATTAATTGATTTGTAAATTATATAATGCACGACTTAAATAAGGCAAAGGGCAGAAGTGAGAAATCACAACTTAAAGAATGAAATGATCTTAGTAAAGGAGGGTATATGAAAAAAAATAAAAAGCCAAATTGCCCAAACTAATATCAATCTAAAATAGAATTTATTTCTTTCTTTTTCCTATTTTATTTTGCTTGATTTGTAAATTATATAATGCATAACTCAAATAAGGAAAAGGGAGAAGTGAGAGATCACAATTCAAAGAATAAAATGGTCTTAATTGTAATATCTCATCTTCCCATACTTAGGGTTAGGAACTTAGACCACTGTATATGAGAAATAGTGTTGAGAAAACTATGAGGTGCATTGCATTCACATGCACACCATGAGCATACACACGGAATTTTGTTTTTGTACACCTTACAAATATTTTATATGCATTTAATTGACATATTCTAGTGTATGAAAGATTTAAAATGGTCATAATGTGAATTGTAAATTTTTATGTCTTGAAAATTGACTGATGGATTATAAATGGTGATTCGGAAATTATTTGTTAAAATTGGGAGATTTATGAAATTACGTGTATTTTTGGAATAGGAAAAATACCAAGTGGCAAGACAAATTGATACATGGTATTAGAAATAGTTGACAAATGGTAGTAGAAATAAATGACATGAGGCATTAGGATTTATTGACAAGTGGCATAAAAAATTAGATGACAATTGGCTTGGAGATTGAGTGACAATGGACTAGTTATTAAGTGATATTAATAGCCTAAGTAAAATGCAAGGAACATAACTATTTAAGTGGTAAGTGTAAGTGGAAAAGCTAGGGTTTCTTGGTGATTTGAAAAGCTTTGGAGTTAAACAACTAAGTAAAATCTTGTTCTTCATGGCTTGATTAACTGAAACGTTTATGATGATAGTTTAAAGATAGATTGAAGGTGTAATTGGAGTTGAAAGTGTGTTGTATTTTAATGAATGTATGGATGCATTTTATGTTCTACTTTTAGTATAAATGATCAATAATAGGTTATGAGTTGTTTTATGGATGTTTTTGAGATGGAACTAAGGTGAGAATGAAGAGGAAATGAAGTAGAAATGATGAACTATACATAAGATGTGTTGGATGTATTATGAAAGACTTAAAATCTGGAAAAGTTAGGATTACATGTATGATGGGATTAAGTGAATGGTAATGAAGCAAATAAGTATATTTTTGTGGGATTTAATGTAACTAATATGGTAGTTAGATTAGCATGAAATGAGGTTACATAAATGAACATGAATTCTGGAAATTTTGAAGTGTTAGTGATGTTTCTAAATAGGTGAAATTCATAGAGAATTGGGGGAAAATGGATAGTGCACGATCGTGGCACTGATCCCATGACCGTGACCAGTTACATTAACTTCTGTTACGATCATGGGAAAGTCCACCATGATTGTAGATAGGGCTTTGAAATGGTAATTTAAGTTTTCTGTAATTATTGAACCAATTAAGGATAAGTCACTCAAAATTGATGTATTTAGACTTGATTGAGGCTTGAAATGAACCTACTTTGAGGTTGATTAATTGGTTAAAGAGCTTGATATTTTTAGGTTGATAATGGATGTTTAAACTTGGGAATGAATTGATGATATCAATGTATATAAAATCTGGATATTTAGAGTCATTAATGGAATAAAAGTGTTCTTAGGAATGCTAATGTGATACAAAGGAGATGAATAATGTGAATTAAGTAAGAATGAATGAGAATTTGGATATTATGTGATCATATAATACTAGAATAACATTAATGAATGATTGATTGATGAAATTACAATAATCAAGTTTATTTGAGTGATAAACCTAAGTGCAAGCTAGACTTGTACAAGTTATAACGTTTGAATGATCGAGACTTGTGGTTAAGGACACATACCCAGGAAAGTCAAATTGAGCATGCATTGTACATAACACATATACATATGTGTATGTTTGATTACTTATGTGAACGATTAAATTAGTAATGTGTATAAATGTGTGTATTGCATGATTTAGACATTCAAGTCGAACGGCAGCATCCAAACATTGCCAATTCATCGAGGCAATAGCTATCTAGATCTTACTGTGAGTCAACCTAGATGTTTCTCACTATGATTGATTGTATTTGCTTAAATTTCAATTATTAAATTGATATTTTTATGAATGTGATAATTCTAGACATTGATAGTTCGAGGAGTTTGATAATTGAGATTGCATTGGAAGTTTCATAATTAAATGTGAATTAGAAAAAAATAAGTGTAATCAATAAAAACGTTAAATGCCAGAATTAAATCCGATAAAAATGTGAAAGTGACTATACATAATGAATGAAAGTGATTGATTGCATATAATGTGAATTGATGCATCTCATTACATTGAAATGCATGATCAGATAAAGGAGTTGTGACTGGATTGACCAGTGAAGAAGAGCTTAAAACTCATAAATGCACAATAAAGAGCTATAGGCTTAGTATTAAAATGAGCTCAGTATCTACAATAGATATGGGATAGTTATTAATGAGCCTAGTATCTATAATGGATACGGGACAGTTAAAAAAGTCCTCGGTTATAACAAAGTAACAATGAAAGTGAGTCACGTGTGCATTTGTATTTGTACACATATATGTATTATGTGAAAGATTACATGAATTTACTAAATTGTGATGTTATGAATGAATGAGAAAGTGATCAAATTATTATGAAATGAGTACGTGAAATGTGTGATGTTCATGATGTATATTTGAGATGAAGTATATGTGAAATTTAATGTGTATTATCCTTGTGATTTGATATGAGTGAGCATATCGAGGGTAGTTCACTCACTGAATTCACAAAAGCCATCAAAATTGCAAATGTTGTTTTTTAGGTATAAGGGAGATATAATTCCTAAGGCAAACTAGTAGAAGTCTAGTTTTGATGATTTTAGATTTAAGAATGGCTCAAAGGTCGGTCAGCTGATATTGAGGAGTTTAGATAGAATGTTTTTGTATAGTTCCTCATTCGTGTAGAATGTTGTAAAAGAGTAGTAAACTCTTATATGTTTTTGATATTGTATATATGGATTATGTAACGAAATGCTACAATGTAAACTATGTTTTATAAATGGAATGAGGAATTGAGCTTTTGAATTATTATGTTATATTTATGATGCCAAAATAAATGAAAGCGGTTCCTTTAACATGCCACTTTCATAGGGTATGTTCTCGAATGCCTGCCAAATATTCGAGCATGTGCCTAATGGAAGTTTTGTGTTATAGGTTTTGGTATTAGAGCATAGGTTGGCATCCATAAGGATAGATATAAACATATGGACATGATATATAGTGAGAAACTCAAATCGTAATCAAGATTATTGTTTATTATAGGTCATCTAATATAGGTGATCAAGTTATCGAATCAGCTGACCTAGAGTCTGTAGGAGTTAATAGAGAGTCTCCAGTACCTCAATCTGATTAAATGCCTCTGAGAATCCTTGAGAGGAGAGAAAGGAGGTATGATAAACTTAGAAAGCAGGGTGTTGTGGACTTTTACGGAAGTACAAACCTTGCTGAGGCAAAAGGATGGTTAGAGAGAACAAAGAGGGTTTTCGATCAGATGGACTGTGAGTCAGATGAAAGGTTTGACTACATGGTCTCACTACTGCAAAGTCCAGCATAGTAGTGGTGGAAGACTATTCCCGATAGTATCACCAGGCCTTGCAGTTTAAAGTGGGAAGACTTTCTGAAAGTCTTCAGGGAGAATTACATGCCGAAGATCTACTTGGATAGGAAGATGAAAGATTTTCTGGATCTGAAGTAAGAAAGTCTCATATTAGCTGAATATGAGATAAGATTTAATGAGCTAATGAGATATGCTATTGCATTAAATCCAATTGAGGAAGAGAAATGTAGACAGTTTGAAGATGAGCTGAATGTAAAGATAAGGACGATGTTAGCCATCACTAATTTGGGTAGTTTTACCAAATTGAAAGCTGCGTCAATAAGAATAGAGCAGTTGTTAAAAGATGGACAAGAAGAATATAGACAGGAGTTCATAATGAAGAGATAGGGTGAGTCCCAAATTAATTCTGGTAGAAGGTTTAGTAAATGCCAGAATAGATCGTTCTGATCTCATACCAAATCAAGACAATCACGATTTAGATCGACGGGTAGTTTTATACAAGCTGGTAATGGTAGAGGTCCAGTATCTGAGCAGATGCAACAGATGCCTAATTATGAATACTGTGGGGAGAAACATAGTAGTGAATGTTGGAAGTTATCGAGAGCCTGCCTTTATTGTGGCTCCTTTAAACACCAAATTAGAGACTGTCCCGTAATTTTTAGAGCACAATCTGGAATGAGAGGAGGATCAGTAACTGAGACAACTGTCTAGTAGAGCAGAGTTAGTGAATCTGGACAGAGAGGTAGAGGTAGAGGTAGAGTGAGTTCAACTGGTTCTACTGTCAGGACTGAGGTGTGGAGTAATCAGCCGCAGTCTTAGGTCAGAATATATGCCATCAAAAGACAGCAGGCTTAGAACTCTCCAGATGTTGTAGCATGTGTGTTGTCTTTAATTTTGAAGCATTTACATTGCTAGATCTAGGATCTACGCATTCATTTATCACACCACATCTAGCATATAAACTGCATTGTGAGAGAGAGATGTTGAAATGTGAATTAGAAGTGAGTACACCGATAGGTAGTACCATAGTAATTAGAGAAGTGTGTCAAAGGTGTATGATTTGAGTTGATCAAGCAGAGTTAGAAGCTAATTTGATAGTATTATAGTTAAGTGAGAGAGACCTCATCCTAGGTATGGATTGGCTCATTACTCATAGGGTTGTAATGAACTGCTATACCAAGGAGGTGATTCTTAAATCTCCTAATCAGCCGAGAGTGATATTTTGAGGTATTAGTTAAGTAGTGCTAGCTAGATTGATTTCATTAATGAGTTCTTTGAGATTGATTCGAGGTGGACGTGAGACTTATTTAGCCTATGTAGTTAATACCCGTACTGAGAAAATAGTACAGTATATTCCTATTGTTAAGGATTTCCTAGATGTGTTTCCAACTGAATTATCTAGTTTACCCCCAGATAGGGAGACAAAGTTCACAACTGACCTAGTTCTAAGTACTACTCTTATATCTATTCCTCTATATAAGATGGCACCTATGAACCTTAAAGAACTTAAAACTTAATTACAAAATTTGTTGGATAAGGTTTTATCAGGCCCAATATGTCACCTTGGGAGCCCAAGTCTTATTTGTGAAGAAGAAAGATGGGACTTTGAGGTCCTATATTGACTATAGACAGTTGAATTAGGTGACAGTTCAGAATAAGTATCCTTTACTGAGGATAAATGATTTGCTTGATCAATTACAAGGAGCTCAGGTGTTCACTAAACTAGATTTAAGATAAGGGTACTATCAGTTGAAGATAGTAGAAGTTGATGTACCAAAGAGTATATTTAGAACGAGATATAGGCACTTTGAGTTTTTTGTGATGCCTTTTGGATTAACTAATGCTCCAACAACTTTTATGGCATTGATGAATAAGGCATTCCAACCTTATTTAGATCACCCTGTGATTGTATTCATAGATGACATTTTGGTGTATTCGAAGAGTAGAGAGGAACATTCTGAGCACTTGAGGTTAGTCCTACAAATAATGAGAGAGAAGCAATTGTATGCCAAATTCAGTGAGTTTGAATTTGGGCCTGATCAAATAATATTCTTGGGTGAGGGCATATAGGTAGACCACAGAAAGTTGAAGCAGTAATGAAATGGGAAGCTCCAAGAAATGTGTCTGAGATTCGGAGTTTTCTTGGGTAGCTGGATACTACAGGAGGTTTGTCGAGAGATTTTCATTGATCTCAACCCATTTTACAAAATTTTTGAGAAAGAATATATCTTTCAGATAGAGTGACGAATCTCAAAAAAGTTTTAAGAAGCTAAAACACCAATAAACTACAGCACCAATGTTAGCTATTCCATCTGGCTCTGAAGGTTATGTTGTGTATAGTGATGCTTCACACAAGGGGCTAGGATGTGCACTGATGCAGCGTGGAGTGATTGCATATGAATCGAGACAATTGAGGTCTTATAAGTTTAATTATATGGTAAATGATTTAGAGCTTGCTACAGTGGTATTCACTTAGAAAAATTGGAGACATTATTTATATGGTACATTTCAAATATTCACGGGTCATAAAAGTTTGAGATATTTGTTAAGTCAGAAGGAGAAGAATATGAGACAAAGACAAAGGGTTGAACTTCTTAAAGACTATAATTGTATAATTGAATATCATCTTGGCAAAGATAATGTGGTAATTGATGTATTAAGCTAGAAATCTAATAGCAGTATGGCTCAAGTACAGATATCGAGATTACTAAACTTAGTCCATTAGAGAACATTAAATGTTGAACAAAAATTGGAGCAGAATGAAGTATTGTTAGCTACATTAAGGCTTAGACTGATGTTACATGAAAGAATTAGGAAAGCTTAAAGCAAAGATCCAAAATTTGTGAAGCTTATTAAGAAATTGAAACAGAATCTAAATTCTGAGTTTGAATTGAGGAATGACACATTATGGTTAAAGTAGAGATTGTGTGCACTTGATGTGGATGATATGAGGAAAGAGATTTTGGAGGAAGCATATATAACAGCTTATGTTATGCATCATGGTACTACCAAGATTTACAATACGTTGAAACAACATTTCTAGTGGCCAGGGATGAAAAAGCAAGTGGCTGAGTATGTTGTTAAGTGTTTAACATGCCAACAAATTAAGGTAGAACATTAGGCTCTAGTTGGGAAGTTACAGTTATTGCATATTCCGAAGTGGAAATGAGAGAGAAATACTATGGATTTTATTATGGGTTTACCAAAGACTCTGAGGCAACATGATTCCATATAGGTCATTGTTTATAGATTAATGAAGTTAGCCCATTTCTTACCAGTGAGAGAGAACAATACACTAGATCAGGTAGCTCGAAGGTATGAGAATGAAGTAGTGAAGTTACATGGAATTCCAATTTCTATTATATCGAATCAAGACCCCATATTTACTTTGAGACTTTAGGGTAGTTTACAAACAGCATTGGGTACAAGGTTGAATTGCAGTACAATATTTCATTCTCAGACAGATGGATAGAGTGAGAGGACTATTAAGGCTATTGAGGATATGCTTAAGGCTTGTGTTTTAGAGTTTCAAAGAGCATGAGATTAGTATGTAGCTTTGATTGAATTTTTTTACAACAATCATTATCATAGTAGTATGTATATGGCACCATATGAGGCCTTATACGGTAGAAGGTGTCATTTTCCTTTGTATTAGGATGAAGAGCGTTTACGAATTATTAAAGGCCCAAAATTGATTTAAGACACTGTTGATAAAGTTAAGCTAATCCTAAACAGAATTAAAGTTCTACAAGATCGAAAAAAGAGTTATGTAGATCAGCACCGGAGGGATATGGAGTATCGAGTAGGAGATAAAGTGTTTCTTAGAGTATCACCTTGGTGAGGAGTGCTAAGATTCGGTAAAAAAGGTAAGTTAGGCCACATATATATTGGTTCATATGAGATCGCGGAGAGAGTAGGACCATTGGCTTATAAGTTAGCACTATCTACTGAAATGGCTTAGATATAAAATATGTTTCATCTCAGTATGCTCAGGAGATATCGGTCTAATCAAACATATGTGTTACCGACTTAGGAGATTGAAACTGCTAGTAATATGAGTTATGTTAAGGAACCGGTTAAGATAGTAAGCTATTAGAATAAGTAATTAAGAAATCGAGTGATCCCATTGGTGAAAGTCCTTTAGAGGAATCATTCAAGTGAAAAAGCTACATAGGAAATGGAGGAGAACATAAGGAGACAATACCCTACCTATTTGATCAATTAGGTAAGAATTTTGAGGACATAATTTTTTAAGGGGGAGAATTGTAATATCCCATTTTCCCATACTAAGGGTTAAGACCCTAGACCATTGTATATAAAAAATAGTGTTGAGAAAATTATGAGGTGCATTGCATTCATATGCATACCATAAGTATACACATGAAATTTTGACTTTTGTACACATTGCAAAAACTGTATATGCACTCAATTGACATATTATGGGGTATGAACGATTTAAAATGGTCATAATGTGAATTGTGAATTTTTATGACTTAAAAATTAGTTGATGGATTATAAATGGTGATTTGGAAATTATTTGCTAAAATTGGGAGATTTATAAAATTATGTGTATTTTTAGACTAGAAAAAATGCCAAGTGGTAAGACAAATTGATACATAGTATTAGAAATAGTTGACAAATGGTAGTAGAAATAAATGACACCTGGCATTAGGATTTATTGACAAGTCGCATAGAAAATTAGGTGATAATTGGCTTAGAGATTAAGTGACAATGGACTAGTTATTAAGTGATATTAGTAGCCTAAGTAAAATGCAAGTATTATATTATTTAAGTGGTAAGTGTTATGACATATGTCATGACACTCACCAAGTATTATTCACCAAGCATTAACCCATGATATTTACACTCTTGAAAGATCATTTCTTATCTTTCATTTCTACTCTTGTTACATGTTTTCTTCTTTTTCTTTCTTCTCCCATCTATGACACACTCAGCAACCCTCACGATCTTTGATTTTCCCAAACTCCTTCAATTTGTTTCTCCAACAAAAATATGTTGTCTTCTTCTTAAAGATGAAACCCATTTCTATTCTTAGTTTTGCTCTTGGAATGGTGATGATCGTGTAAGTGGAGAAGCTAGTGTTTCTTGGTGATTTGAAGAACTTTTGAGTTAAACAAGTAAGTAAGATCTTATTCTTCATGACTTGATTAAATGAAATGTTTATGATGATAGTTTAGAGATAGATTGAAGGTGTTAATGGAGTTGAAAGTGTGTTGTACATTGATGAATGTGTGGATGCATTTTATTTTCTATTTTTGGTATAAATGATCAACAATAGGTTATGAGTTGTTTTATAGATTTTTTTGAGATGGAACTGAGGTGAGAATAAAGAGGAAATGAAGGAAAAATGATGAACTATGTATAAGATGTGTTAGGAGTATTTTGAAAGAGTTAAAATATGGAAAAGTTAGGATTATATGTATGATGGGATTAAGTGAGTAGTAATGAAGCAAATGAGTAGTTTTTTGTGGGATTTAATGTAACTAATATGGTAGTTAGATTAGCATGAAATGAGATTGCATAAATGAACGTGAATTTTGGAAGATTTGAAGTGTTACTGATGTTTTTAAATAGGTGAAATTCGTGGAGAATTAGGGAAAATGGATAGTGTATGATCATGGCACTCATCCCGCGACGATGGCTAGTTACACTAGCTTCTGTCACAATCGTAGGAAGGTCCCCCACAATCGTGGGCAAGGCTCTGAAGTGCTAATTTTAGTTTTGTGTAATTGTTGAACCAACTAAGGATAAGTCACTCAAGATTGGTGTATTTAGACTTTATTGAGGCTTGAAATGAACCTAGTTTGAGGTTGATTAATTGGTTAAAGAGCTTGATATGTTTAGGTTGATAATTGATGTTTAAACTTGGGAATGAATTGATTATATCAATGTATATGAAATCTGGATATTTAGAGTCATTAACGGAATAAAAGTGTTCTTAGGAATGCTAATGTGATTTAAAGGAGATGAATAATGTGAATTAAGTGAGAATGAATGAGAATTTGGATATTATGTGATCATATAATAATATAATAACATTGATGAATGATTGATTGATGAAATTAGAATAATCAAGTATATTTAGGGTATAAACCTAAGTGCAAGATAGACGTATACAAGTTATAATGTTTAAATGATCAAGACTTGTGATTAAGGGCTCATACCCGGAAAAGTCAAATTGAGCATACATTGTACATAACACATATACATATGTGTATGATCAAATACTTATGTGAATGATCAAATTAGTTATGTATTGCATGATTTAGACGTTCAATTCGAACGCCAACATCCAGACATTGCCAGTTCATCAAGGTAATAGCTATCTGGAGTTTACCGTGAGTCAAACTAGATGTTTCTCACTATGATTGATTGTATTTGCTTAAATTTCAATTATTAAACTGATATTTTAGTGAATGTGATAATTCTGGACATTGATGGTCTGAGGAGTTTGATAATTGAGATTGCATTGGAAGTGTTCATAATTGAATGTGAATCGGAAAAATAAGTGTACTTAACAAAAATGTTGAATGTCGGACTTAGATCGAATGAAAATGTGAAAGTGACTGTGCATAATGAATGAAAGTGAATGATTGCATATAATTTGAATTGATGCATCTCATTATATTGAAATGCATGATCAAATAAAGGAGTTGTGACTGGAGTGACTAGTGAAAAAGAGCTTAAAGCTCATAAATGCACAATAAAGAGCCACAGGCTGAGTATTAAAATAAGCCCGATATCTACAATAGATACGGGATAGTTATTAATGAGTCTAATATCTACAATAGATATGGGAAATTTAAAAAGGCCCTCAGTCACAACAAAGTAACAATGAAAGTAAGTCACATGTGCTTTTATGTTTGTACACATACATGTATTATGTGAAAGATTACATGATTTACTAAATTGTGATGTTATGAATGAATGAGAAAATGATCAGATTATTATGAAATTAGTATGTGAAATGTGTGAGATGTTCATGATGTATATTTGAGATGAAGTATATTATGCAATTGAATGTGTATTGTCTTTGTGATTTGATATGAGTGACCACATCGAGAATTGTTCACCCACTATGTTCGCAAAACTCATCAAAATTGCAAATGTTGATTTTCAGGTATGAGGGAGATATAGTTCCTAAGGTAAACTAGTATAAGTCTAGTTCTGTCGATTTTGGACTCAAAAATGGCTCAAAGATCGGTAAGTTGATATTGAAGAATTGAGCGTTTGAATAATTGTGTTATATGTATGATGCCAAAATAAGTGAAAGTGATTGCTCTAATATGTCACTTTCATAGGGTATGTTCTCGAATGTCTGCCGAATATTCGAGCGTGTTCCTGGTGGAAGTGGTGCGTTACATTAATAAAGGAGGTTATAAAAATAAAACGAAAAGCCTAATTTATTTAGAAGAAATCATATCCAAGCTAAAACTTGATTTCAATTGACGCAGGTTAAATAATTAACCAAAGCCCTATGTACCGAGTCAATAAAATCTAGGCTTTACTAATTTCTAAATCAAAATTTAAAATTTCTTTAAGCCCTATAAGCTATTTTAGTCATTTGTATCTTATTTTGTAAGAGTTAAGACCCATTCTAAGCGTTTTTATCTTTTTTAAGCCCTTAAACCCATTATAACCATTATATATTTTTAAGGTCATAAGGCCCATTCTCTGCATTTATATTCATTTCAAGCTCTAAGACAAAATTTTAGGTATTTTATCTTCACGTAAAACTTTAAGACTCATTTTTTATCTACATTTTCAAGCCTTAAGAGTCATTATAAGAACTTTATCTTCATTTTAGAAATCCTAAAAACTTATTTTTTAATCATTTTATATTCATTTTAAAGCGTGTTATTATAGACATTTTATCTTCATTTTAAAGCTTAAGAGTCATTCTAAGTATTTTATCTTCAATTTAAACCTTTAAGACCCATTATAGGAATTTTATCTTCATTTTGAAGTCATAAGACTCATTCTAGGCATGTTGTCTTCATTTTAACTCCTAAAACTCATTCTATATATTTTTTATTAATTAAAATTCCTAATAATCACTCTAGTTATTTTATTATCATTTTAACTTAAGACTCATTGTTGACATTGTATCTCTATTTTAAGACTTAAGACTTAACTTTAGGCATTTTATCTTAATTGCAAACCCTAAGACCCAGCTTTAGACATTTCATTTTAATTTCAAGTCCTAACTTATCTCTAGACATTTTATATATTTTGAAGTCTTACAACCTACATTTAGGTACTATCTTATTCAAACCTTTAAACATATTATAGGAATTCCATCCATATTTTTAAGCCAAAGGTAAATTTGTAAACCCTTAGGTGTTTAACCATATATTCTCTTCTTCAACATGTTTCTTAGATACACACCCAAATTCATTCCAATTCTTTATCCCTATACTTTTAAAATCATTAATGACCTAGGTAATAGTTTAGATGGGAAAGATGGAGTGCCAAACATCTCTCTAATTATATAATTGAAACTTAAACTTTTATTCTCAATTTAAGACTCATAATTATTTTTTCCTTTAGATTTTTCTCTATCTTTTTTTAACAAGGTAGAGTGGCAACTCTATTTTTTTATCACAAAATATGTCATAGACAATCATAATTTCATTTAAGGCATATAAAAATATTTGCAATAATCTTCTAACCCTGACAAATGAAGGTATCACTTCATTATTGTATACATTTGAAGTTTTAGTGATAGAGCTTCAAAAAACTTAAGTGACACTTCAGAGTAACTCAAAACTCGTGATAAGATGATATATGATTGGTGATGTTTAGATGTGTGGTGACAATGAATGAAAGTGATGTTTAATAGGAAGACACTTTAGTAAGAGAGCTCTAAGTTTTCAATAACAAACAGAGAACCAATATTCTTAAAATTTTCTTGTAAGATATAGACCAATATTGTAATACTAATTATTTTGATTTAGTAAAATTCTTGATCAAAATTATGTAAATGGTTGATGATATAAAATTATGGTGGATAACAAAACCTTTAATGATGTGAATGCAAATAGATCTCTTATTACTATTAGGGAAAAATTAAATAAGAGCTAATATACTAGTTCTTTGCTAGCTAATTAGTAGATAAGAAAACCTTTAATAAGGTCAATGCAAATAGATCACTTATTAATATTGGGAAGAAATTAAATAAGGAGCTAATAGACTAGTTCCTATTTAACAATACTTTTAACTAGCAAGGTAGGCCTAAAATGCCTAATATAAGATAACTCAATAAGGGAATATAGGAGGCATTTAACTCTTTGATGTTAGACGTACATAACTGTTAAGTCAAGAGGACTTTACGATGATTAATTTTGATGACAATCAAATAATAATAATGTTAGAAACAAAAGAAAGTTTTTAACAAATATGTTAAGTGTGCAGACAAAGTACATAACACAGACACAGATGCAGATGCAAAGTTAATGTAGACGCAGACGCAGACGCAGACGCAAAATTAATATAGACGCAAACGCAGACACAAAGTCAATATAGACACAGACGCAGACGCAGACGCAAAGTTAATATAGACGCAGACGTAGACGCAAAGTTAATATAGACGCAGACGCAGACACAAAGTTAATATAGACACAGACGCAGACGCAGACGCAGACACAGACTCAAAGTCAATATAGACGCAGACGCAGACACAAAGTTAATATAGACGCAGATCAGACACAGACGCAAAGGCAACACAGGCGCAAAGAAGACATAGACGATACCACGAAGATACATTAGCACGTCAGAACAGTTATTTGGTCAGAGTTAGTTACAGAACTCAACTAAATGACGGTTATCAAGAATCAAGAAGCGGTTAT
>JANQBM010000006.1:31102052-31121286 GCA_025594535.1 Erythroxylum domingense
GGGATTAACGAGTGAGAACGAAAAGTGAACGGTTGATTATTAATTTTCATTATAAGTGTAATAATTTGATATGAATCGCTATGACTTTATTTAGGAATTTTTTAATAGTAATTTTTTTTTAAAATAATATTTTTAAAATTAATTAATTAAATATAATTAATTAAAATATAATTTATTTATTAATTAAAATATTAAAATAGTTAATTAATTAATTATATTATTTATTCATTAAGTAAAATATTGTAATCAATTAATTAATTAAAATATTATAAATTAATTTAAATAAAATTATTTATTAATTAAAATATTATAATTATTAATTAAATTAAAATATAATTAATTAAAATATAATTATTAATTAATTACAATATAATTAATTAAAATATTATTATTAATTAATTAATTATATTATAATTAACTAAAAAATAAAATTTTATTTTTTAATTTTTTTACAAACCAATTTCTATGAATGATAATGGTAATCATTTTTTCCTCTTAACTAACTATTATAATTATAATAATAATATTCATCCTCATTCTTTACTATATTCATTCTCATTTTTATTACTATTCTCTCGTACAAACTAACCACCTCTTTAATATCATTGTAACCGACAAATTATATGCGTCATGTTGTGTTAACTTGTTAGGCCAAATGGATATAATAAATATTTCCTCACGCTTGAGTTCAAAAGAATTCAGGATGAGAAAGTCTTACATTCAACTCCAATTCTTGATAGTTACAGTTTTCTTAATTTGTCCAAATTGATGGAAACAATACTATTTGTTTCTGCCAAAAAAGAAATTGGGAAGCAATAGGCCCATAGTATTATTGTTAGGCAATACTTTTTTTTGTTTTATTTTTTAGAACGAAAGAATCCGTGCTCGATAAACTTAAGTTTGAATAACTCAAGCTCGTATCAATTAAAAAAAACATTATTTTGTAACTTTAATTTTAAAAAAAATTAGCATCCCTATTTGGGAGCAAACATCTTCTGAGACAAAATGTCATAAAAACAGGTAGAAGAGTGCACTATTTCATTTAAATTTCGAAAAAATTGTAATGCCCTTGTTTTCCTTCACATTAAGATGTAAGCAAAAAATGAAAATTCAGATGAAATAATGAAGTCGGTCCAGCTTATTCAGCTGATAATTGTTAATAATACTATCTTGTGTCAAAGCCAGCTTAAGCCTCAACCGCGTGGACCGTAAGGCCACGAAAGTTGTAGGCATCACTTGAATCAAATCTCCATTTGGTGTTCCAACGCTCAATTCAATCGTCACCCTCTTCATCGTCTGCTCACTGTTCCTATTGCCACTGCCATGTGCTCTTCAGGTCATTCCCTCCATGATTCACGTCTTCTGATCTTTTTTAGATATATATATATATATATATATATATATATTTGGCGAGTTGAACAACTAACACCGCCGATAGTTGGGAAATATATTACTCCTAAAACTGTTATTCCGTTGTTCTCGGCCAGGAGATTATCAATTTTAGGGTTGCCCATGATCCTGCCAATTAAAGACCAATTATAATAATGTCTGATGTCAGGTAGACGTGAACGCAACTAGCCACAAAATGAAACGTGTATCAAAAATTGTGAACAAAATAATGAAGAATTTTATCAAATTTATGCGACTTTGATTCCTTTACTTTTGTCTATTAAAAGATTTGGCTAATGTCAAGATTGATTCTTATTCATGGAAAAAATTTGAATTAATTAATTGAAAATTTTAAATAAAACAATAGAGAATATCAAGTTATTATAAATTTATAAGTTTTTATTTGCACTTTTCTGTTATATTTGTTAATACTTAACAAGTTTTAGTACTTTTATAATTTATAATTTAGTAGTTATATATTACTTTTACAAAATTATAATATATTAATACTTTAATTTAATCATTTGAAAATTTTATCATGGGGAGTGAATACTATCATTAAGTTTAGTAATATTTATGCATAACATTGACTGTGGTAATGAACTACATATGTTTGTGTTCTTTTTAATTCTTGCCAATTTATAATTAGATTAATTAAAAATACGTTAGACTAGAAGAGCTTTGAAATGAGTAAGAAAAGTCTTAAGTAATATAACTTTTAAAGTCATAGGAAGACATCATAGGTGGAGATAAGGATTGGTTGAGAAGATATACCATATTAATATTGTTTTAAGTAATTTGGATCCGTCATCCAAAGCAATGAGAAGATAGAAGAAGACATAATTCACCATATCAAATTAAGGTGACTTAAAATGGAGGGATGTATCAAAAGTTTTACGTGATAAGAAGATAATATTTAAGCTAAAAAGATAAATTTTGTCTTCTATTAATTAGGCCGACCATATTCTGTTGAACAAAGTATTTACTCATCAAATAAGTACATTGTCAAAAGTTAATAGTGGCAGAGATAAGGATATTTTGTGGATGTGTAATTTTACAAGAAAAGATAAGATTAAGAATGTAGCAATAAGAGACAAATTGATAGTGACTAACATTGATAATAAACTAAAAGAGATGAAGCTTACGTGGTTCGAATATATTAAAAAAGACATCTTGATGTTCCTGTTAAGAATTGGGAAAAAACTGTACTTAAAAGCTATACGAGAAAAAGAAGATCTACGAAGAATTAAGGCAAAGTTATTAAGAATGATATAATTTTACCAGAATTGACTAAAGACTTGACCCTCAATAAAAAACTATTGTACTTAAAAAATGTAAGAGCAAAAGAACAAGACTTAAGAAGAACTACATCGACGTTATCAAGAATGACATGATTCTCTACTAGAACTTACCAAAAACTTAGACTCTTAATAAAAAAATTATTATACTTAAAAACTATAAGAGAAAAAGAAGAAGACTTGAGAAGAACTAAGGTGAAATTATCAAGAATAATATGACTTTAAAAATTAGCTCTTAATAGAAAACTCTAGCAAAATAGGACAAGGTTAAATGATTGACTTTCATAGAGACGTTCTTTTGTGTCTCATAGGTCTTCTAAAATTTTCCCTCTTAACGTAAACAATTATATCAAAGTACTTTTAGTCAAATGTTTTTTTTTTGTCTCCCTTACAATTTCTTTGTTTGTTTGTTTGTTTTATTTTATTTATTTTTTTCTATGTTATTTATTTACTTATTTTATTTTTTATTTATACTTTACCTTTTTATCTTCATCTTATTGTTTATGTATGTATTTATGCATTTTTATTATTATTATCATCATCTATATTTTTATGTTATCGATTATTTTTATGTTTCTTTTTATTTTTATTTTTAATTTTTATTCTCATTTTATTTTATTGTTATTTTTATGTAACTATTTCTTTGAATTTTTTTAGCTTTTGTTTTCTTCAAATATCGCATTTTAGCAAATTTTTTTACTGAAATGTTATTATTATTGATTTGTAAAAATTGTAATTTTTTTACTGAAATGTTATTATTATTGATTTGTAAAAATTGTAAATATACTAGTTAAGTGTGCACAGTAGATAGTTTATTGGAGCTTGAACTAACATTTTGAAACAATTTATTAACAATACGATTTTTATCAATCCAAATTGGTTGGATTTTTCAATTTAAGTGATTTGAATTATTTTTATAATATTTATTTTTAAAATAAAAAATGAATAAAAGAGACATTATATTTTTTAACAGTTAAAATATCAAAAGATATATTAAGATTAAAAGTTAGAACTACCACTGAACATTAGCAAAGTTTAAATATTTTTTACATGTTTTACTAAAAGTATAGAAAATTAAAATTATTTAAAGAATCTAACAATAAACCTTATATATGCACCAGAATGTTAAAGAGCAAGACATCATATCATAAAAAAACGTTATTACAGTTTTTGTACAAATATATATACTAAGTACAAAATTCATCTCATTTGTCTATTCCATCTCTCGTTTCAACGGCCTGTTTGGTTATATGTTAATTAATGAAATGGAACATAATAGAATAGAACAGAAGGGAATAATTTATAATGGATTGAAATGTAATATAGTGAAAAGTTGTTTAGGAGGGATGGAAGGGTTCATAATATAATCTAGTGAAATATTGTTTGGAAGATAGATGTAATAGAATGTAATATATAATAAATGACTATTATACTCTTAATATTAAAATAGTTATTGTAAGAAGTTTAACGTTATGATTTTAAAACAGAAATCATGTTCAATTAAAAAGTTAGGCATAATCGCGACAAATAATTTTTCATATATTTCTGTTTTAAAATAATAAAACTTTTAATTTTATTATTAATTATATAAAAATATTATTATTAATTATTTAATAAATTTTATTTTATTATATGTTATTTATATTTAAAATTATTTATTTATATAAAAATATATACAAACAATTAAAGAATAATTTTTTAAATATTTTCTATTTTCATTAATAAAAATTTTACTATATTTTATTATTTTATTATTAATTATATACAATTTTTATTAATCATATAAAAATATTATTATTAGGGTAAGAAAAAATAATATAAAAATATTATTAATTATATACGAGAGGGTTAGGGTCAGAAGAAATAATTGGTATTAAGAAAAATTATTGAGGTTATATTAGGTAATATGTATTTATTAGTTTACGTTCCATCCTAAACCCTCCGAATCGGAGGTTTCTCATTTTCATTGTTTAAGATGAGATGAAACATAACATGAAACCCTCCACTTCTATCCCATTCCGTTCCGTCCCATTTCATTATGAAACCCTTAATCAATTACGTTCCATTCTGTTCCATTACTAACCTTCCAACCAAACATACCCTAATAAAACAATTAAAGAGCCTCAATAGACAGTGCTCCGAAGATAGACTCAAGTCTCCTCCTTTTGCCATTCCTTGAAAATTCCATATTCGTTTTCTGATTCCAATCATATACCCCTTTTTTTATCGCTCTCTGCAGTTTCTGCTTTTTTATTTTCGCTTATTTGTTCCTAAGTTTTCTCTCTTTTGGCTTAATCTACGGAAGGGTCGCTTGTTTAGCACCAAAAGCTTTGGCTTTTGAGGAACCCAAATAAAATTTTATTCCTTTTATAGGTTTATATCAAGTTTGTGGCAGGATTTTTGCGGATTTGATGTGGGTTAGAGCTAAAATTGGTGGGTTTCATTTGGTTTTGGTGTAAACTTTGGGTTGCCTTTGTTTAAAAGTACGTAAAAGAATTATGTCATCGATCGTAATGGAAAAGGTCTCGCTGGAACTTGCAAAGCTCTTCGACAAAAATCGGTGTAGTTTTCCTAATTTAAGAGGGTTGCAGTGGCGTATAGATTTTGGGGTTTGGTTGATGATCTTCGCAGAGTCTCTGCTGATTGTCACAGAAGGTATAAACTTTGGTCTTTTCTTTTTCTTTGTCTTGATGTTCTGTTTATGTTTCTGGTTGGGTTGTGAAAGACTTAGTTTAGAAAAAAAAAAGAATCATTTCAGGGTTCATGTTCAAAAAAATTCATGTGTTTGCAATGACAAAATGTGTTCTTATTGTTTTATTGTTATCAAAAATCTTGTTTTTTTTATTCGCTCAGCTTGCTCTTGTTTTGAGATTGGTCGTGATAGAAACCCTGAAAGATATATATTTATTTTCTTTTATGAACTTGCCTATAGTAAGTACCTGAGTAGTGTTTAGCTTCTCAATCAAGCAACATGAATGACCGCTTTGTCATTAAGCTCTGATGTGCAATCTTTCTTGTATTCTCAGATATGCGTCTTTAAGGAGACGTCTCATAGTTGATCCACATATAAAAAAGGCCAAAAGTAATTCACCTGATTGTGTCATTAACAATCCACTTTCACAAAACCCAAGTAATGCTTCGTTTCTCATTTTGTTTCCTACTCTGAGAATTTTTATATGAAGCTTTGCACTAGTGGGTTGGGGTTTTTTATATAATCCTACATGCAGATAGTACCGGGGGATGATTCTTTCGAAATGCTGAATTGGAGAAAATAGTTGACCAAATAATAAATCCGTGGGGTTTGATATGTGTAGAATTGTAGGGTTAAGAGGGTGACAAGAACAATAGAGAAGGTGGTAACTGGGGTACTTTCAGGTGTGGAGAAGGGAATTACAGTGTCTAACCGAAAAGTTTTGAACACAAAGCCGGTCAAGAAATTCATTGATAAGACCACTACAGGCCAATTCTTACATGCGCCCTTTGAAGGATTACGTAAGTTTTTATCATAATAATGCTTTTCTCAATCCCAGTTCTTCTTTTTTCGCTACACACGATTTACTTCTCCTATAATTGTTTGTTTCATTTCTTAATTTTTTATAATTAGATAAGGCGTGTGATGCTTTAGAAGAAGTTGGAAAGACTGTCCTGTCAAAATCGTCCAACGTGACAACTAATTTAGTACACCACAAGTAAGTTTGTGTTACATGTCAAAAATTTGTAGATCAACTCCAAATAAATAAAATATTTACATATTTTTTTAGTATTGTCATATTAATTGTAGATATGGGAAAGAAGTAGCAGAAGCTACCGGCGAAGGACTTGATGCTACAGTGCATGCAATGGGGACTGCGTTTGTAGGCTTCAGCATCCAAAAGGCATTTGATCACTCAAGTTATGAAATCAGGCAATGAATTGGGCAAATCTGCTATTAAATCTGCTTCAGGAATGAAGGCTAAATTTTTCAAGTGAAATAATTACGTAGTCTTGTCGATTTCTTGTAGCTGCAATTTGAGTGGAAACTTTGTTACTTTTATCTGTACCTGTTCATTAGGTCGTGTTGCTTTTAGTTTTAGAGCAGATAAATGGAACAAACTACTGTACTTCATCGATTAGCTACTTGGCCCCTTGTGTAAAGTTTTTTCTTTTCCTTTGTACAATAATATTATGATGTGTCTACCTGTTTTTGGTGTTCTGAACCCAAATGAAACTTAACGATCACAACATTTTAATATAAGTGGATGAGGTTATATACCTCCTTTTCAAATGGTCTAAATAATCATAACATTCACAACGAACTTCTTAACCTCAAATATTATTCATAATTTGTATTTTTATGGATATAAATTTACCTTTTGGGAAAAATGGAAATTAAGGATCGATCATAATCCAACCAAATTTTGGTCTTGTTGCGCCAACTTGTTAAGAAAACAAGTAAAAAAAGTAAGATTAAAGTTTTCTATAAATTAATGCTATGTGGGCATCACCATTTTGTTAAAGCTATCTCAATAATTTCATATTGAAAACGATTCCGTTATTAGTGGACATGACATCATATGGGGAACTTGACTTCCGATATTTTTATTGCATGTCACTTGCTTTCGATTCCAATCCAATTCGCAGTGTGGGTAATCGAATACTTACCTTCATCGTTTTGGATGAAGACTGAATAATTGTCAAAAAGTAATGCACAATTATTGTACAAAAATAAGACACAATAATTCTAGTAACAGAGAATTGAAAGGTTAAGAAAAAGAGAACATTAACACTTTAAAGCTCTGAAAGTTCTAGAGAGAGAAAAAGCTCCGAAACTTTGTTCTTAATCGATATCACAAATATCCTATAAATAATCAAACTTTGCTAAACCCTATTAAGGAGGGTGAGGTTGGCCACTTTCGAATGGCTGCCGAATCATCGAAACGTCTCGAAGCAGAAAAGGTAGACTTGGATTATATCGCTTTAGAAGGTCACCTGGCTAAAAAGGTCTGGATATATAGTTGCGAGGAAGATCCACCACCACGAGCTCCACTCTCTTATCGAGCAGCAATTATAGGAGAACAAGTAGTGGACAAAAAGGAAGTGGATATAGAATGGACAGATGCGGAACCCGTTGGGATTGAGGAAGGTGATATTACACCATTGCAGGGGGAGATAGGAGGGGGAATTAAACTATCCTATACCTTTAAAGCCCGGCTACACAAGCAGTGGGAAAAAGCGGTAATCTTGAAATTACTGGGCTGACGTATTGGGTTTAAGATGTTAAGCTCTAGCGTGAAAATGATGTGGAAACTGGTTGGTCCTATGAAGGTGTAGATCTAGATCACGACTTCTTTTTAGTGAACTTCATGGAAGAGGACGACTTTATCAATGCGTTAACTAATAGACCGTGGGTAATCTTGGGACATGCCCTTTCAGTCCAACATTGGAACCTTACATTTTGACCGTCCCAAGGAAAAGTCATAAGGGTAGTGGTATGGATCAGATTTCTCGAATTGCCTATTTCCAGATATCACTCTATGATCCTCACTGCACTAGATAATCTAGTCGGACATGCCGTCAAGATTGATGTTGCAACAATGCTTAGCGGGGAAAATATGCTAAAGTCACAGTGGACATCGACCTTAGTATTCCGTTACATTCTCAAATGGAACTTGATGGGAAACATTGATGGTGAATTACGAAGGGCTACCCCAGATTTGCTTTCAGTATGGAATCGTAAGGCATGCATCTGGGCAGTGCCCAACCAGGCAATTTGATCCCACAGGACCCCAACAAACTTTGAACAATAAGGCGGCAGAAGTCCAGACAGGGGAGGTCACTGCAAACATTGTCTCACTAGTGCAGATCAAGGAAGCGACCGAGAACTACGGGCCATGGATTCAATTTCAACGGTCAATTCCAAGATTCACGAGGAGAGCGCAGGCTCATCAAGATACACGTAACCTAAGAGATGATAATCGAGTGAGAGGATCAAGGTATTCAGTTTTGTCAGAACAAGACACCATGGGTGTAATTAATAACAAGCCGTTATCCACACAGAATACTAATCACACTTCAGGGTCCAGATAGGCAGAGGGTTTGAATGTATTAGTGAAGGCAACAAAGAAGCAGACTAAAGGGCGGGAAACGTCAAATACTAGACTTAAACCAAAATTGAGGACGACACCCAAGGGGAAATTGGATGCCTACAAAGATAAGGGCTTAGTTGAACGTAGAACTCCTAGAGTAGCAACAGAGAAGGGATCGAGCCCTGTTACAACTAAACACCCACTGCACAGTCTCAAGGCTAAACACACCGCAGTCACTTTCAGTTCTCACAAAGAAATATTATGCGATAGTTAAATATCATTGGCAGAGGAACTGGCAGAAGAGGAAAGTGGTTGCCCTATGGATGGCATCGAGGGAACCACAACACCATGCAACTTCAGTGGGGACCAACCCAATCTCCCTCCTTCCAAACCTTTAGATCCCATGGAAGTCGCGACGTGGATAAAGGAAGATTCACGAGCTCAAGGCATCATAGTAGAGATAGAACCGTAGCCTTTGGAAAGCAGCATGGGAGAGGCTGGCAAAGGAATACAGGAGCTCAATTAGACTTAGGAGAGCAATTTTGTATTATCCGGACCGTCAATTATGTCAATACTCATCTGGAATTTTCAAGGAGTTGAAGGGGATACCTTTCAATCTATATTGCAAAATTATATCCACATTTATAAACTAGTTATACTGGTATTAGTGGAAACTAGAATTAGCGGGCGGTGAGCTAAAGATGTGGTGTGTAAATTAGGTTACGAATATTATTTCCGAGTTGAAGTAGACATTTATGCAGGGGGAATTTGGTTGTTATGGCGGATGGAATTTGAAGTGGTAGTGGAGGTAGCACATAGACAATTTATACATAACACTATAAAGTATGGAACCTAACCTTTGCTTTTATTGTAGTTTATGCTAGTCCTCAAGTTGTTAAGCAAATATTCCTATGGCCATATCTGCTGTGGATTGGCAGTAAAGTTTCCAGACCTTGGATTGTTAGTGGCGACTTTAATGCTAAATTGGATATCATTAACAAACAAGGTAGGTCTCCCTCCATAGCGGTCGTCAACAAAGCTTTTAAGGACTGGATGCATTGTTGTGGACTCCTTGACCTGGGCTATGTTGGGTCGAAGTATACATGGCGGAGGGGGAAATGTTTAGGCTAGAATAGATAGAGTGTTCTACTCGCCGACATGGCTGGCAGATTTTTCCCATGTGACAAATCAACACCTACCTTTTTCGGATCAGATCATCAACCTATGCTGCTCCAATTTGCAAGGGCAACGCTGGACAAGATCGGACAAACAAGATTTTGTTTTCAATTAGCATGGTTAGCGTGCGGAGATTTTGATAATGTGGTAGAAGAAACTTGGCATCCTGAAGAGACTAACTTTAACAATTCCTTAGGCAAGTTCTATGGTAAACTCACAAGATGGAATAAGCAAGTGTTTTGCAATATTTTCCATAGGAAAAAACGACTCTTAGCTCGCTTGGGTGGCATCCAAAGGGCAATAGAGGTGGATAATTCCGTCTTACTTTTGGATTTAAAGGATAAGCTCCAAGGAGAATTGATCCAAGTATTTAGTGAGGAGGAGACTTACTAGCATTAATAATCCCGATGTGTTTGGTCGTCGCAGGGTGATCGTAATACAAAATACTATCACATAGTGACAATGGACAAAAGAAAGAATCTGAAGATAAAGAGGTTAGCTTATACTGAGGGAACTATAATTTTTGATCCTCTACAATTGTTAAAATTTGGCCAAGAACTATTTTGAAAGATTGTATGCAATCGATAAGGATACCTCATATAGGTACCCATTTTTAGGTGCATTTCCTAGCTTATCCTAGGAGATGGTGAAAAATCTTGTAAAGCCAGTCCAAGAGGTAGAAATAAGTAATGATGTCTTTGAAATAAACCCAAACAAGCCCCTAGGGTAGATAGGTTCAATGTGTTATTTTTTTCCAGAAATAATGGGGAAAAGTAGGTCCAGTCGTAGTGGTATTTTTTCAGAAAATATTTCGGTACGAGAGATGGGAATCAGAGTTAAATCAAACTATTCTAGTCTTGATTCCAAAGTTCTTTTTCTGAATTCTATCACTCAATTTCGACCCATTAGCCTTTGTTCAATTATTTATAAGGCTATTTCTACCGTGATTGTGAATAGATTGAAGTCTCACCTAGATTATCTGGTAGCTCATAATTAATGTAGTTTTGTTCCTGAATGGCATATCACAGATAATATTATTGTTGCTTAGGAGGCTATACATTCGATGCAAAAAATGAGCGGGAAATTTGGTTTCTTTGCCATTAAAGTTGATTTAGAAAAAGCACACAATCGATTCAGTTGGGATTTTATTAATGATACACTACGGGATATTGGTTCCCATCAACTCTCACCAGCCTCATTATGCAGTGTGTGACAAAGGTAACAATTCAAATTTCTTGGAATGGCAACCTTTCTGATCCTTTCACTCCTTCTAAGGGAATCCGGCAAGGTGACCCATTATCACCTTATCTTTTCTTACTTCGTATGGAATGGTTACGCCATCTCATATCCTATAAGTTCAGTAAAAGGAACTGGAAACTGATTCTGATGAGCAAAAATGGACCTTCCATCTTCCATCTTTTCTTTACAGACGATCTACTCCTCTTCACTGAAGCTACAAAGGCCAGGTTCAAGTGGTCTCAAGGGTATTGGAATCTTTCTGCATGGCGTCAGGTCAGAAAGTGAGCAATATTAAAACTATAATTTTTTCTCTAAGAATGTTTCCTGAGATACAACTTGTCTTATCAGTCAAACCTTTAATTTTAAATGCACTACCAACCTTGGTAAATATCTAGGAGTATCGCTGATTTATGAGCGTACTCAGAGGATAACTTACCAGTACATCCTGGACAATGCACAATAGAAACTTGCAGGTTGGAGTGCTAGCGATCTATCTCTAGCAAGCGGGTTACGTTAACTCAGTCAATTCTTGCTTCACTTCCGATTTATACGATGCAAATAGTGAGACTGCTAAGGCTACTTTGTGACAATTTGAAGAAAATAATGAGGGATTTCGTTTGGGGATCCAAGGAAGGCCAACGAAAATTGAACTTAGTTCGTTGGGAGGATGTTTGTCGGCCTAAATATGTAGGTGGTCTTAGGATCAAAAGAGTTCGCTCTTCCAACAATGTGTTACTTACTAAATTAGGATGGGAAGTACTTACCAAGCGTAATGCATTATGGGTCCAACTCCTTCGAAACAAATATCGCTTCGATGAGGATCACCTTCCATAAACGCTAGAGAGGAATCATATCTCCCCTCATCATAAACACATGGCCATTTGTACAACAAGGAATCAAATGGCAATTAGGAAATGGAGACCGCACACACTTTTGGTTGGATGCATGGGTGGGAGATTGGGGTTTGCTACTACTTGTGACAACCTATCAACCTCCGGACAATTTGCTGCACAAGAAAGTAAAGGATTTGGTCGATGAGCATGGTAACTGGCGATGGACTTTGTTCTAACAATATCTCCCCTCATCAATATGTATGTCTATTGTGGCAATTATGCCCCCAAAGATAGGTTAGGAGAGGATCGAGTAGCTTAAGGACCGGCTAAGAACGGTCGATTCATGGTGGTGTCTACTTATGACCTCATAAAGGACAACACTACAGAAGACAACAATAGGATTTGGGAGTTAATTTGGAAATGGTCAGGACCTTAGCGGATTCACTCGTTTCTATGGCTACTAGCTAAAAGGAAACTGCTAAGTAACCAACAGCGAGTTGTCCGACATATATCAACAGACTTTAGTTGTCAGTTTTATAGTCAGGAAGAGACATTCATCCACGCATTACGGGATTGTCCTAGGGTCAAATCTTTTTGGAGTCAGTTTCCTTTAGAGGTGATCGCTGCTGATTTCTTCCAATAAAATGCAAAACCGTGGTTACTTTCCAATCTTGGTAGCCAGAACGAAGGCTGATGTTCACATGGGCCACTATATTTGGAGTCTCTTGTTAGTTTCTATGAAAGTGGCAAAATAGAAGCATCTTTAAGGATGACTTTATTTGGCCAGAAGTTGAGGTTAGGATAGCTATGTATCATGTTGACTGGATCGAAAAGGCAAGGGTGTTGGCAGGCCGGGTTCTTCCAACAATGGGATCGACAATGGGAACACTAGTTGGATGGACTAAACCGTTGGTAAGATGTGTCAAATTAAACACAGATGGTGCGATCAAAATAGAATCTCACATTACGACAGCTGGAGGTTTAATTAGGGACAACACATGACATTGGTGTGGAGGCTTCATGCAGTATATAGGAGTGTGTTTGTCACTAACCGCTGAACTCTGGGGAGTTTTTGCCAGACTAAATTTGGCATGGGATCTAGGATATCGCTTAGTGGAAGTAGAAGTGGATTTATTGGAAGTTATCAATATTCTCTCTTCATCCGAACAACTGTTATTTGACGATCACACTTTGGTTCTGGGAATCCGTGAACTATAGTGTAGAGCTTGGGAAATCCAATTCCAACATGTCTATCGGGAAGGGAATAGGAGTGCCGACAGCTTAGCCGATCTAGCCTCATAATCACCTCCCGGAATCTACGTGCTTCAGGATCCTCCTACGACATGTCTTAAGTTTATCCAAAAGGATATGCAGGGGTTTTATATCGCAGAATTACGTGATAGTTTGTCTTAGTTTTTTTCTCCTTTGTACAAAAAAAAAAGGCTAAGAAATAGTGAGTTGTCGTCCATTTGCAGTTTCTTATCTGTATATTGTTGTGATTAAAGTTCTTTGCTACCTTTTGGAAAGCAATGTAGCTTGTGCAGCCTTTTGCACATCTCTGCTTGCTATCGTAATTGGCCAAGACTAAACTCCTATATTTCAGCCTGCAAAACATTCGTCTGAAAATAAATGTGTAATAATTAAATAATACTGCACAAAATAAGTTGAAAATATGAAAATTAAGATATTAATTATTAAATCGTAATTTTAAAAATAAAATTTTAATGTAAGCGTATGATTTAACTTGGTAATCATTTCAAAGTCAGACAAGATGAAGTTGTTGAGATGTTATAGTCTACTATTTACTCAATTAATGATTTTGCATTTAAATACTGATAGAAAGCAATATGGATAATTGTCTTATTATAAAATTATTCTTAAATAATCGACAAAAAGTGATAAATCAAAAGTTGGTGAAAATTAGGTAAACAGGACACATCTAGAGAATAGTCAAGCTTTTGATACCCAAGCTTTTGGTGTTATCAAAATAATTTAGACCTACATACTCACGATTTTATGATGAAGATTTTATGATGAAAATCAGATACTATAAATTGTCTCACTATTTTAGATTAACTAAGCGATCAAGTGATAGTTTTTCAATTTGCGTAATCGAGTTGCTCATCTTTCCATCCTAATTTACTCTAAATCAATATTTTAAAAATCAGACTAGAAATTAAACATGCAAAATAAAAAAAATTAAGGGATAAAAGGTTCAACCAGCATTAGGTCATTATAAAACTGACTAAATATTAAATAAAATTAAATTGAAATATAATTGAAAGAGATTGTCTTTATCTATAAAAGAATTTGAAGTTTAATTTAAAAAAGATATTATTAAATAAAATTTAATTGATTTATTTTAATTTACAAGAACTTATTAATTTATGAAAATTAACCGATTAATTAATAAATTGATCGATATTTAAAGTAAATCGAACAAGAAAGTTAAAAACATAACCTAAAAGTTAGACGATTCAAAACTTTTACAGTTGAATCGATCAAACTAGTTAGATTTTTTAATTATTATTCTAAATTACATTTTACTCTTATTTTTTGTTTCTAAATCTTAATAAAAAATTGTAACAAATGTATTCACTCAATCACTACATCAAAATTTGTAATTAGACTAAATGAAAATATTTTTAAAAAATATTTTTATATTATGATATTTATCAAGTTGAGGGTAAGTCTTGGATCAACCAATAAAGTTGTTCCTTTATGACCATAAGGTCACAGATTCGAGTTACGGAAATAATCTCTTTAAAAAAATAAAAAAGGAAGATTGTGTATAACATCACTCTTCCCATAGTCTCGCAAAGCAGAGAGCCTTGTGCAGGGACGGATGCACATTTCATATAAAATATTATTATTTTAAGTTTTGATCCCATAAAAAATTAAAAATTTGCCCCTATTAATTTAATGGGTGACAAAAAATTAATAATAAAAATTATAGATATATTAAGATATCAAATAAAAAATAAAATCTGAGCCCATCCTTTTATATTAAGATTACTATTATTTGGGCCCATGACTTTTTTAAATGAAAGTCTACAAATAGAGAGATAAAAACCACATGCTTAATTGACTTTTTTTATTCATATTTTTAATACCTTTTTCGCTTCTACAGTACACTACTTTTTGTCTTTTTGGCTTCTTCTTCACCTATTCTTCTCTATTTGTCCACAAGGACCACACCCAAAGCAAAAAACAATAATCTATAGTGTTGCTATTGTTATCCAGGAGGGAATAGGTATAACTGAACTATTGAACACAATTGTGGTTTGTGGAAAGGATTCCCCTATGGGCCCCACCCTGTTCTACTGATATGCCGATGAGAGCTTTGATATTTGATACTTGATAGGTAAATTCCCACTTCATCTTGGTGATTGGATATTTGGATTTATTGGTATTAGCAAAATCTGCTTTGGTGCAAAGGACTGTCTTTCCATATTGTTATTATCTGTGAATTCCCTTATAAGTTATATATCCAATTTTGTTTTGAATTGGGTACAGACCTTTGATGCTAGCTTAGCTTAGACAATATGGTGCAAAATTACCTTCATTGACAAAGTGGTTGATATATACTTTTTGTTTGTGTATTTCATATTTTGCATCTGTATAAAGTGTTATTCAAATAGTTTTAATTAGTTAATTCTTTTGTTTATTTTGTATTCAATTTGTCCCTTTATGATACTTTATAATATCTTTTTATGTGGATATGTGAAACTCACTGAGTCATTGCAGCATTTGTAGATTTTCTTTTACTAATTAATAAAATAATCAAAAGAAAGAAAAGAAGAAAATTAGTAATTCAAAACACATCGGGAGAAATTCAATGATTCCCACCAATTTAGAGACAAAAGGTAAAGAGATCAAATAAAAATTTTTGTGAACTGATGAATGGGCAATGAGACAATGAGTGCTTAAGGAAAATAAATAAAATGAGGGTTGTATAAATATCAAATATGAAATTTATACGTAATTGAAAACAGTGATGGATTAGCAAATATAGCTTTTTTTCTTTTTGATAATAATGCAGCTGTTGATTCTTAAACAAACTTTTTTTTTCTTATAACATTATTCTTCCTTTATGTTCTTATGTACATATTTTATTTGTATATCATGATATCTTCTCTAATTACTTAACTTTGATTTCAGTTATGGACAAATTTCTTAAAAACTCTCTTACAAATAAGGATTCTAGCCCCAACCCTTTAAAGCATCCTCATTTAGAAGTCAATTTAGATGATCTTCAGTCTGATCTAAGATTGTGGAAAAAAATTTCAGATTATCATCCTAACGATCGTGATAAAATGCGAAAAGCTTTTTTTACAAAAGGGTCCATATCAACCTTTTGAGCATGATTTTCCACAAAGAAAACTTGGAAATATTTATCGTAGATTTGTTCTATCTTGGTTTAAAGAATATGCAAATTGGTTAGAGTATAATGTTACCAAAGATGCATCTTTTTGCTTATGTTTCTATCTTTTTAGGCCGGATATTGGAAGTCAAGCAAGTGGTGATACTTTTGTTACTTATGGATTTAACAATTGGAAGAAAAAAGATAGATTTCATATTCATATAGGAGGTCCTAATAGCTCTCACAATATAGCTTGGAAGAAATGTCAAGATTTGATGAATCAAAAACAACATATTCAAGTTGTTTATGCTAATCAATCTAACCAAGCTCGAAAGGACTATCGTACCCAACTCACTGCATCAGTGGATTGTGTTCAATTCCTTTTACGTCAAATATTGGCTTTTCATAGTCGTGATGAATCAGAGACTTCTAGTAATAATGGTAATTTTCTTCAACTTTTACAATTCTTGGCTAACCATAATGAAGCTATCAACAATGTTGTTTTAAACAATGCCTGCGGAAATCTCAAAGTCATTGCTCCTGACATATAAAAGGATATTGTCAAAGCCGCTACAATTGAAACCTCCATTTCCATTATTAATGATCTTCAAGGTGGGTTATTTTCTATCCTTATTAATGAGTCTCGTGATATTTCAATCAAAGAAAAATTGGCTATTGTTTTACGTTATGTGAATGCAAAAGGATATGTGCCTGAGCAATTTATTGGTATTATTCATGTTAATGATATTAACTTTTTATGACTAAAGTTTGCAATAGATGAATTGTTTTCAAAGCATGGATTGAGTATATCTTCTCTACGTGGGCAAAGCTACGATGGAGCTAGCAATATGCAAGGAGCACTTAATGGTTTGAAGACTTTGATTTTAAAAGAAAATAATTCAACTCACTATGTTCATTGTTTCTCTCACCAATTGCAATTAGCACTTGTAGCAGTGGTTAAGAATCATGTACATGTTGCTTTGTTGTTTAACACAATTTCAAGCTTATCAAATGTAGTTGGAGGTTCGTGTAAAAGAAAAGATCTTTTTCATGAGAAGCAATTTAGTAAGATTGTTGAAGGGCTAAAAAATGGTGAACTTTCAAGTGGTAAAGGTTTACATAAAGAAATTTCTTTTCAAAGACTAGGGGACATATGCTGGGGCACACATTATGGGTCATTATCAAGCTTAATCGTGATGTTTGACTCCATAGTTGATGTTCTAGAGAGCACAACCTTAGAGCAAAAAGGTGAATCATATGCTTTGCTTGATTCTATCCAATCCTATGAATTTGTGTTCAGCTTGCATTTGATGAAAAAAAATTTGGGCATCACAAATGAATTATCTCAAGCATTGCAAAGGAAGGATCAAGACATTATCAATGCAATTTTTTTAATTAAAATTTCCAAACAATGACTACAAATGATGAGGGATGATGGGTGACAATCCTTATTTGATGAAACATCTTCATTTTATAAGAACCATAATATTGTCATTCCAAATATGGATGAAAATTTTGTACATCGGGAAAGGTCAAGGAGAAATGCATAAAAAATGACGAATTTGCATCATTATTAAGTGGAATTATTTTTCACTTTGATTGATATGCAACTTTAAGAGCTCAACAATCGCTTCAATGAGGTAAATACCAAGTTGCTTATCTGTGTGGCATGCTTGAATCCAAGTGACTCTTTTTATGCTTTTGATAAGCAAAAATTGATTCAACTTGCTAAATTTTATCCTTCTGACTTCTCTAAAGGAGAGCTTATTACTCTTGGTGATCAACTTGACAATTATATTGTTGATATGCAATCTGATGATCAATTTTTGATATTAAATGGGATTAGTGATCTTGCCAAGAAGCTAGTTGAAACAAAAAAGGATGTTGTGTACCTTTTGGTGTTTGTACTTGTGAGATTAGCTTTGATTTTGCCTATTGCTACTGCATCGGTGGAAAGAGTATTTTCGGCAATGAAGATAATGAAAAATCACTTGCGCAATCAGATGGGAGATTCTTGGATGAATGATTGTTTGATCATATATATTGAGAAAGATATCTTCAATAGTATTGACAATGAGAAAATTTTACAGCGATATCAAAATATGAGGACTCTTAGGGAACGATTGTAATAGGTTATATACTTATATGTAAGAAGCTCAAAACAATGATATAATTTTTTGTTTATTAAATGTACAAATATTTGTATCTTTTTCAGTAATATAAGAGTACTTTAAATATTTTGTCGGTGCAAATATTGCCCCCACTCAAAAAAATTTTGGATCCATCCCTGGCCTTGTGCACTGAATACATTGATTTTTTGATATTTATGGAGTTATGTTAATAAATTTTATTACTAAATTTAAGTTAATAAAATTATATAAATTTTGTTATCATGTATTTTACAATCAATCACATTATATATTATTGTTAAAATAATTTAATTTAATTTATATAACTATTTTAATATCACAATGTAATTTAAGATAATAAAAATATTTGCTATAAAAACTTTATAACTTAGAGACAAGGAATAGCTAGAAAAAGAAAGGTGGAAAGCTACACATTGGGCATGTTTGGTAAACATTTTGTCAACTATTTTTTTTACCTGATTTATATAAATTAGTTGGTTGACTATATTAAAAAGTTATTGAAGTTGCTTGGTAATTTAGCTAATTAACTAGCTGATTTAAAACAATAAGCTGAAAATAGAGAAGTTGGTATGTTTGATCGTTTTGCTCTTGTAACATCCCCTCACCTATGGGAAGGGTAATTTGGTAAATTGGAACGGGTTAGAAGAGATTAAAATTTTATTGCTATGTTCATGCATTCATATATGCACATGAATAGTAAATTTTGCACATGTAAATGATT